>ML677386.1:10666349-10798626 GCA_007922305.1 Dermatemys mawii | reverse complement strand
AGGAGACCAGGCTTCAGTGGCAGCATTGGATCAAATATAGGGCTTCAAATCATGGAATGCAGGCATGAACTAGATACGTGTCCTTCCAATGCATCAGCAGCTGCCCAGCGTAGACTGTGGGTCGGCCAGAGGAAGCTGGGCAGGCATGTAAAATAATGCTTACCACAGACTGTTGGAAGAATCTTGGGGAAATGTAGGGTCAGATTATACTCTGTTCACTGATGCAATTCCATTGAAGTTATGTGGTCAGCTACAATAAATATACAGTCTACGGGCCAGTGGAGTTGCACTAGCTGCCACGTCAGAGGAGTTACACATATGAGAGCAGTATTTGATCCATAAACTATCTATTTACTGCATATGCTTGGTGGTGGATGAGGGTTTCTTTTGGCTTTGCCCAAACTTCTGAAAATATTTTTATGTCAGAAGAAAGATTTAACGAACACTATAAACTCATAATTGTTTGTGTTTTTTTCTAAGAGCACTATTTGACTTATTCAAATGTCTTCAGAATTACTGATCCAGTTACAAGTAAGACTTATATCAAAGATTTATCCCATCCCCAATCTAGAAAGTTCTATAAAATTATATTTTATGTATTTTTTCCTGTGTTTTTTTTCTTTTTTTTAACCAATGCAAAAGCGTGAAAATAGACCTTTCCTCTCTAAGGCACAAATCCTGAAATCCTTATCTGGATAAATCCCATTAAAGTTAGTGAGAGTTTTGCCTCTGTAAAAACTGGATAAGGACTTGGATTTGGTACTAAGAATGATTCTGTCTTTTTGCTGTTTGTTCTCCAGCTGAAGTCCTAATCCTCTGTTTGTGACTTCATAATAATTTCCAGAGCACGCAATAGTGATGTCACACCCAAGGGATTATGTCTTCAGATGGGAACTAAACAGCAGGAATAGATGAACTCTTAATAAACAAAGTCTCTGTTTTCATGCAAATGTCCCTAGTAATAAAGAATGAGGGGAGTGAGAAATACAGAAATTTATGACATAGAAGCAGGACTGTTCGGAAGCAGACTTTTTATTAGCTTTCCATGAGGCGCCAGCTGCTCTTTAATGTTTTCATTTTCAAGTTGTATGTATGAAAGCACTAGCTTGTGTAACAGGCTGCGAAAGTTATGGGGAGAGTTGTTAATGATGGATGGACCTCAAAAGATTGGGAGATTTGGATCAGAAAGGGCTTGAGAAGTCTTGATGTTTATTCAGAGCTTAATTTAACTTTTTTTTAGGCCTCTCATCATCTTGATTGTTTCCTAATACCTCCAGCAGTCCCTCCTCTCTCCTTCCAGTGACCAACTTTCCAGTAGGCCCTGATGTCTTCCTTTCCCATGACAATCTCTCATACCCTCCCTAACATTGATAATATGTTAATGGCAAGATCTTCTGCAGGAAGCAAAAAGTCTCCTTCCATGTTTTTGGGCACTACTGTTCTTCTCAGGGAAGCACCTCTGTCAGGGGATGCCCTAGGACTTCTTCCCCTTCAGGAACAAGATCCATTTTGAATGGAGACCACATCTTCACTCCCCCCTCATCCCTAGACTTCTGTGCCAATCCAGTGGTAGCAGCACCAGCAGCAGGAAGCAGCAGTCTTTGGCAGACTCTCTGCTAGGCCCTACTGGCACTGAATTAAAGACACAGTAGTCTGCTGAGTTCAGCCTGGCTACCCAACAAGCTCTGGTATTCTTTCCTGTTCAATATGTGTTGCTATGTCTGTTTAAATGGCAATACTGGCTGCTGCTATTGTGGCCTTCCCTCAAAGTTGCCACCTCTTGGATAAAGTGCAGAACAATGTACTGTAGGGAACAATCCTGCCCTTACAGATGGATGGGAGCTAAAAGGTCTTTCCCATCTCTAATTGCTACAGCTGTATGATTCTGCTTGAAAGCTGTTTACCTAAATGCTCTTTTCCCTGTGTTCTTATTTTTATATTCTGTGTGCCTGAAGTCCTGAGGCCTGATACTTAAAGTAGCCAATTTTGGTTGGATGTATTCCTGAAGATTTCATCACATGACATAATCTTTCATTCCTGTAGACGCTAGGCCAATCCTGGAGGGTAGGCAACCTGACCACTAGTTCCTCTGAAATGGCAAAACTCCTGTTCACTTCAGTGAGAGCAAGATCAGGCCCAATGGACCATTAGTTCAAAGGTCATTGTATATCTACTCTCCTTATTCTTACTACACCTTCGTCGTAACATACTATTTTACCTACCTTTCTTCAGTGACCATCATCATGGTTTGTGCAGCTTTTCTGCAGATGTGAGAAGTTCTAGTTCAGTTAGTTTTCCTGTGGCCTCCTCTGGACTTTTCATTTTCCCTGGTATCTTCTGTAGTATTGTGTTAAACATAGAGGCCAAAATCTTGACCCTTGCCTTCCAGGCCCTACACAGCTCTGCTTCTTCCTCCATATCAGATCTGGTCTCTCAGAATGTACAACAGACTCCTTTTGTGTTTCAGCCAATGAAGCCAACTTCAACGTCTTTGTCCATAGCCACCTTTGTGCCTTTTTTCATGCAATTCCTTAAGCACGGGAGGGCCTCCCAGTTCTTGTCTGTCAAACTGCTTCATTCAGATCCCTCTTTAAGACTCACATTTTCCCTGAAACTGACAGGAAATGAGTTAATAATTATTTTTATATTTAAACAGATTTGAAGGTCAAGATGGGCATGTGCCAAAACTAAGCAACAGCATGTTCATAATGCTCTATCCTTTCTCATGTCGTGCCATGGATACTGTTTACCTTCACTCATTAGGCCCAAGCCTTGAGTTTGGCCATACTGCTCAGCACAGGGCTCTAAGTGTGGGACTACCTCCCTTCTCAGAAATTCTGGGGCTGGACAGAGGTGGTTTATCTCCCAGCATAAGTTAGAGCAGTCTCAGAGCAGCTGCTTTGGAGGGAAAAGACAGATTTTGTTTCTTAATGTCCCCTGGTTATGAAACTGACTTAACTGGATGATTTAATTGGGGATTGGTCCTGGTTTGAGTAGAGGATTGGATTATACGATCTCCTGAGGTCCCTGATATTCTATGATTCTATGATTCTTCTCATATGGGTTGTCAAGTGTGGCTTGAAGCAAGTGTTCTCAGAATTATTTTTCTTTCCCTTTTATCTGTTTAAAGTCATTACTGCCAAATGAAGAGCTCCCAGAAGTTTACTTAGAAAGTGTTAAATAAGTATAAATGGCAGAGGTAGGTTCAATGGTGAGATCTAATAGTGTATAAGGAGGAATGAACTTTCTGTATATGTGAAACTCTCAGAGATCCTGCATTTTTTACTAACTGAGGGCTTGATCTTGCTCCCATTTAAGTCCTTGGGAAAAACTTTTTGTTAGCATAGGCGGAAATAGTTCCAAAACCCAACTATGACAAGGTAGTTCATAAGCACACAACTTGTGACAAGTCTCTCAATCTATAGTTTACTTCATTCATGCTATAAAATTTCACATTAATTCTTCTACCCTCCAACTTCCTTTTGTAGGCTTTAGTTCTGTCCACCTAATCTCTTCAAATATTAGAGCCAAGATCTTAAAAAGCATCTGATTAGTTTGAGTGCCTTCATTTTTGGGTGCCTAACTTGAGACCCACAAAAAGGTAGTGAGTGTTCCAAAATGGAGGCACTTCTGAAAATCTTGGCCTTTGTTGCTGAGGTATAAAACATCCCTATACCTTAAAATGTAGCCTGTAAATGCTGTAGCTCTTCTCTGAGGGCCACATCCTCAGCTGGTGTAAATCAGTGTAGCTCTACTGAATTTAGGCTTTAGAATTCCCAGCCTCCTCTGACACTAATCACTCATCTGTATCTCTGTCCCTTATAAGGCTTATATTCTAAATATTTCATGTTGTCATACTACACTACACCACACTTTTTTATTTTACTATGTGGTGTTTTAAAATGCATGTCATGAATGACATTATACAAATTCTTATAGTGTTTCTTTTTTGCTTGACAATTAGCCCTTTTAGAGAGAGAACAAATGGCACCTCACTTCCAAAATTAGTCACTTAAACTGAGCTACCACGTGCATGTTCAATCAGATAATTGCATACACAAAGTAGACAATTTCTCAAACATGTACCTGTGTGTGAGAGAGATCTTTTGGCCTCGCAGTTACCCATTTTGCATGACTATTTTTGTGCAAGTAGTAATCTCTTTGTTCATAGGGTCAGAAGGGACGACAGGGGTCATCTAGTCTAACCCCCTACCAAGATTCAGGATTTGTTGTGTCTAAACCATGTACAAGAATATTTTATATCTCACCTGTCTAGTTTTGATAATGTGACTGCTGATAACAGCTAAGATGAGAGAATTTTTCTTCATGAGAACAGTTTCAGATCTACTCATAACGTCTTGAAAATGACTTCTCCTTTCTGAGCATTCCTTTCCTCTCCTCCCATTCAGAATTATTTATTTTTAAGCTGTTGTAGGAGGACAACTGACACTGATTGGTATGCAAACTCTAAGTGCCACCTTAAAAGGGTATTAAAAACCCGTAATGAGTAATCTGTATATTTCTGAAAGGCCTTCAAGGAGGGGGCTGCAGTTTCACTTGAGATCTGTTGACAAACTAAGTGTCAATTCATGACAAACCAACTGCCAAAAATAACCACACCAGCCATTGGAAACAATTGGAGAACACTGACAGTACATCTTTTCTTAGGTATTAAAGATAATACACTGAGCATACAGCCCCTAACTGGTAAACTTACATATATTTTTTTAACCTCAGCTTGGAGAGGTAATTGGAAACTGTATTTTACAGGATTACTTGTACATTCTTTTTCTTGCCTACAGCTAGTCATTGTTATACATAAACATAGCTTTATAGTGTTTCCTGCAGAGGTATACTATAGGCAGTTGCTGAAAAAGTTGTTCTTCTTATTTTGTCTAATAACTTGATGTTCTTTGTATAATATGGGCATCCAAGAGCTAGTATCTGGATTGAGACCATTTCATGTAGGCTACCAAATAGCTAACAAAATGGCTATATCAGTCCCCTTAGCCATCCATTGTTCCTTCTCCTCACAAAAGAAAAATTTGCTGAGTGTTTATAAAATTTCTACTCTAAAGTCAGCAGTACAATTCCATGCCAATGTACTGAGTCTGCAAATGAAAGAAGACTATGAGTCTGAATCATGCTCTTTTTGTCCTTCCCTGTCCCGGATGTCTATTTTGATCCACACAGAAAGAAGTTCTAAAAAATGTGATTATTTCATGAAGAGGATTCCAACCTAAATACAGGGCAAGCAGAGAAACTAGGGAGGAAAAGCAGACCAGGTAACTCCTCTAGAGCCTCATTCAATGCTCACTGAAGTCAGTGGAAAGACTCCAACTGATGTTAGCAGGCTTTAGATCAAGCTTCTGGGATCCCCTTCCTTGTAGCTAAGTTGTACCTCCCATAGTATTTTGTTTCCATCCAAGTATATATTCAGCTTCTTTGAAAATGTCTGGAATCGTTGCCTTTGGTAGTTGGTAGATGAGAGTGGCATCATTTGTATCACTGATTGCATTGTGAGGGGAATCAATGGCAAAGATGGCTGCGTTCTGTTTCAATAGCTGTTTAAAAACTGGAATGTTTAATCCTACTTTTTTGCTTCAGACCATGTGGTGATTATGTGCAAGGGTCAGGAAAGGATTCTTCTTTCCCCCATGTACAGTAACTCCTTATTTAAAGTAGTTCTGGTTAATGTTGTTTCATTATTACATTGCCGATCAGTTAGGGAACATGCTTGTTTAAAGTTGTGTAATGCTCCCTTATAACATTGTTTGGCAGCTGCCTGCTTTGTTCGTTGCTTCCGGATAGAGTAGCCCATTGCAGCTAGCTGGTTGGGGCTTGGCACCAGGGTGGACTGGCAGCCCCCTATCAGCTCCCCGCTCCCCTAAGTTCCCTGTGCCATAGCTGCTCAGTAGCCTATCGATTGGCAGCAGTTTAGCTGTCCCTCCCCACACTGCCATGTGCTGCTCTTGCCCTCTTCCTTGGAGCTGCTCCCAGGAGCCTCCTGATCGCTGTGCGGAGGGGAGGAGGCAAGAGGAGTGCTAATGTCAGGGTATCCCCCTATTCCCCACTTACCCCATCTCCATAGAGCATGGGGGCACACAACAGGGCTCAGGATGGAGGGAGCTTGCTGGCAGCAGCTTCTGTCTCAATTTGCTGATCTACTTAAAAGGACAGTGTACTTAGAGTGGGATTGGCATACTTAAAGGGGCAATGTGCATCTCTGTCACAAACATGGTGTGTCTATCTGTCTCTCTCTGCCATGCTGTCTCTCCTCCCTCCATTCTTGCTGCCTTGTAGAGTGTGAGCTACATTAACAACAATGTGTTAACCCTTGAGGGCTCAGCCGCATGTAGTTCATCATTTAGCTGTAAGGCATCCCCTTGGGAAATGTCCCACCCTCTGACTCCACGACCTCAACAAAACTTCACAATCATCATTGCTGTGTACAGTATTAAATTTTTTGTTTAAAACTTATACTGTATACTTATACATACATACATATAATGTCTTTTGTGTGGTGAAAAAAATTTCCCTGGAACCTAAACCCCCTCCCGATTTACATTAATTTTTATGGGGAAATTGGATTTGCTTAACACGGTTTTGCTTAAGGTAGCCCTTTTCAGGAACATAACTACAACATTAATTGAGGAGTTACTGTATCTGGCACTACACAATGAATTGTGTTCTGCCTTTCACTTTACTTATGGCCAGTGCTGGAGCACTGTGGGATGCCACGCTAGATCGACCAATGTTAAATCTAATAGTTTAATACTGGACAGTAAAGTTATTTTTGACTGTAAAACTAGTATTCATAGAATCATAGAATATCAGGGTTGGAAGGGACCACAGGAGGTCATCTAGTCCAACCCCCTGCTCAAAACAGGACCAATCCCCAACTAAATCATCCCACCTCAGTGTGGTGTTTGTCCGCAGCCCCCTTTATGCCTTGTTTTGTGCAACCCCTTACAGCACAGAAGGGCCTCCCAGTTCTGGTCTGTCAAACCACTTGTTCCTTCAGTCAGATCCTTCTTTAAGACTCTCATTTTCCATGGTTGTAACATAGGCCTCGATGGAGTTTTTACCTTGAAAATATAGGCACTAAGTGCGTTTAAGCGTCTGCAGCATTCAGCAGGAGTTTTGCAGAGCACAGTGGAGCCTAAAACTAGGACTTAGTTGCCAATATCCAGACTTAGTTGCCTACATCTGGGGTTTGTGTACTTAAGTACCTTTGTGAGTCTAGACTAGGGTGACCAGATGTCCCATGTTTCAAGGGACAGCACTGTTTTTGGGGACTTTTTCTTATATAGGCGCCTATTACCCTCCACCCCCGTCCTGTTTTTTCACAGTTGCTATCTGGTCAACCTAGTCTAGTTATTTAATGACCGTAGATGTTGAGATTCAAAAAATTAAAGCTTCATAACTGTTAAAACACAAATTGTCAACATTGAATCAAAATATACAAAGTAAATATCCTTAAATCAAACTCTAATAACTTCTTAAGCAGCATTTTTCCTTTGCCTATCTGTAAATTTAGATTTATTATCCACAGAAATTTTTGTCAGTTTGTGTGTGTGTGTGTGTGTGTGTGTGTTAAAATCGACATTTACCCATAAAAATCTCTAGCCCTGCCAAGATTAATTAGAATGTCAGTCACACATCTCTGGAAGGCAACACAATGTTTGAATCAATGTCTTCTAATTCTAATCTTATCTAATCTTAAGAATTCTTATCTTACTGCCAGCTTGGTAGTTCTCTCTGTCTCAAGTGACTCTAAAAGCCATCTAAACATGTTGAAAATCAAAATACTTTCTGGTTTAAGTGGGGTTGCATTGTTTGTCACTCAAAATAAATCCCTCTATATCACTCAGTATGGTGCTTGGTGAAAACAGCTGATGTTCAAGTTCAAACCAAAAGCAAAGATGATGATTTGAAACCAGCAATAGCAGCCTGATATCACCTTTCCAGTTGCACCTCAACAAACCAGCAAAAATATGTAACTTTTTCTGTGCTTGCTGCCAAACCTTATTCTCACTCTAGTCCCTGGGTGTTTTATCTTTGACTTAAATAGGAATGAGTTGGCCCTTAGTGGGTTTTGACCGGAAAGAATAGACCGTGTCTGACCTTGTTGAAGTGGTTAGGATGGTCACAGATTGTAAGGGCTGTCTAAAGAATAGTTTTAATGGGTCTGATTCTCCACTCTGTCACACTAGGGTAATGGAATGGGGATTCAGCTCCACCACATTCACTATTTTAGTTACTTGCTTTCTTTCCATTGCACGATGTGTTAGATTTGTGCCTAATCTCTTTCTCAGATTTTTGTTTTAGGCTGTTATTTCCACACACACGCATGCACAAACATACACACACACATCCCCTCCCCATATGAAACAGAATAAAGTTAAGAAACAGCATTTTCAGAGAATAAAGACTTGGATGGAGTCCACATTTTCTTATGAGTCTGCTATAGCTGTTAATTTGTGGAAAACCTCAGTGGAAAGTAAGTAATATGGCAGCATCATTTTACATGAGAATTCAGAAATGGCCTCATTCCAAACCTTGGCTGATTTAGGCTCTTGGCTTTCATAGGCAAAGCCTTCTGTAGTGTCATGCTTTTTCATAGATGATGTTGATGCAGCTGTGGAAGGATCTGATGTTCTTTAATGTGGAATTGTCATAATTCAGTCAAACTAAAGTATTGTGGAGTTGTGATCCGTTTGTCTTTGCTCATTAGACATTAGTGGGTAAGTTTGAGGAGGGTTCGGATGCTGTTAAGGGGGGAAAATCCCATATAAATTGGTTCCCTCTTCCCCTTTTTTTATAAACATGCTGAAACCAAAATCTCATACCCAAACAGTCATGAACTTTGGGAAAGTTTGGAGCTGGATTTGAACTTTATGGCTTGGGCCCCCTCTATGTCTCCAGGACATTCACATTCTTCTCTTTCTGTAGACATTATTCCCATCCAGTATTTGCCAGGCATAGTTGGTGCCATATCAAAATTTAAGTACTTTACGGAATGCAGCAGTGTCTTTTCCTTGGATGGACATTTTGTTTGCGGAGAGTCTATGGTATGCTGCTTAGTGAGGGAATTTTACAGTATACTTTTGGAAGAAATGCTGCACTTCTTTGAGATGGATTCGATGACCTAAAAACTGTTTTCCAGCTGTGATATGTATGTTGCTAATAAATGTCATCACTGCTGTTGACTTGGGGAGCATTGATGGCAGGACTAAGAGAGCCACTTGAGATATTGATCATTCATATTGCAGTGGCACCTATAGACTTCAACCAGAGTCAGGACCCCATTTTCCTGCCCAAACATAGAGTAAATGATGGTCCCTGCTCCAGTGAGTTAACAGTCTATAGAAAATAAGACGAGGAAGACTTGTGGCATCTTAGAGACTAACCAGTTTATTTCAGCATAAGCTTTCGTGGGCTATAGCCCACTTCTGACTCAAAGTCAAAACTTTTCCCAACCCTGAAGCTGAATGTATACCAACCCTCATTTGGTGTTGGAAAAATGCACGGTTATTTTAATAACAATCCTTTCTTGTGCACATCTTCAGTTCCTGATTCCTGGCTGGGACTGAAATCTGGAGTCTTGATGTACTGTGGGAAAGGCTGTGCTAGCAACCTTGTGAGAAAGCTGAGACTTCCAGCTGAATGTGCAGATCCATCAGACTCTCATATTCTGGGTCAGTTTCAGATAAGACTTTGAACTGTTAAATGTTTCTCTGAACCTCAAGCAAGTACAAGTTTTTGAAAGGTTCCCTCACCACTGATGTGGCTTTCCTTGTAGTAACAGTAATAACACTTTATATAGTATGTTTCATCTGAAGCTCTCACCCATTTTTTGAAAGTCCTTTAAATATTATTTGCACTTTATCATTGGGGAAGCTGATACACAAAAAGGTAACAGAGTGTATCAATGAAAGATCTGGGACTAGACTTCATGTTCCCGATTCCCAGTCTATGCTCTAACCTCTAGACAATCTGATTACAGTCCTCTTGTTGGTGTTTTGTGAACAGGCATTCTCTTTCCAATGTCTTTTTGAGAAAACTCGGTTTGTATTAGGGTTGCCTTCTTCCCCATAACTGATAGATTGATTCCACTATCTGTATGCAGTCTCACTTCCTTCCCTTTCTGGACTTGGCTAGGTGTTATGTCTCTTGCCTTTAGAGTGAATTAAGGCAACATTCTTGGATGCATGGGATCTCAGTCTCATGGTCAGAGGGAAATGGTGTTAGGAAGAAAGAGGAAGCCAGAGATGGGCTGTCCCTTTGAGGAGTCTGGGAGAGGAAGATCAAGGAGTTTGGGGAATGGAAAGTACTCTGTGGATGGGCATGATGTTTTCTGAAGGCGTCTGAAATTGGGTAAGTCCACTACAAAGGAAGCAGAAGCAACACAAACTAACCACAACCTGCCTTGAACTCAGAGAGGAGTACGGCTAGACAGTGCGGGAGTGCACTGATTCAGAGTGTTCTCTTCCTGACTCCCATAAGCCAGGCTTGAATGGAGTTTCTGGTGGAAATCCAAAGATCAGCTTGCTCGGAGTGAATTGTCATTCCAGTGTCCAATTTCTCAGTGAAATAGGTCAGAATAATTTACACCTTCCTGCATCACGCAGTGTGGCTCTGATCTGTAGTCTTAATAGCTAAAAAGTTTTAAAGTACTTAAGTGACTTAGGACCCTAAGTCCCATTTTACCAAGTGGCTCAGACACTTGAGAGCTTAAGTTTCATAGAAAGTTGAAGAGTGAAATCCTGACCTCATTGAAGTCATTGGGAGTTTTGCTGTTGCCTTTAGTGGGGCTAGGATTTCACCCAATGACTTAGGCTCCTAAATCTCTTAGGTGATTTTGAAAATCCTAACCAATTTGGTTTGTCTAATCCATGTTCTCTGTGGTTCTATCCAGTACCTATTTGTCTCGACTGCCTTAAATTTTATAAAATCACACAACAGCTGTAATTGAATATTATGGTTTACTTTCAGTGACAGAGCAAAGGTGCCAAAATATTCAGTAGCTCTCCTAGGAACATCTGCAACTTCTTTAGTGAATATTTTTACAGCTGGTTGTAGTTTTATTTATTTATTTTTCAATTTTTAATGGTACAAAATCCTGGACCCTGTAGGGTGGAGAATAGTTTCCTTTCCTCACATCAGAAATGAAATAAATGCCTGGAGATAGGGCTAGGAGGTAGTTTGTCATTTGAGAGAGAGAGAAAGGAAAGGTGCTCAAGTCAACAGGGAATGCAAAACATGTTCATTTCATGGTTATAAATAAAGATGGTCCGAGGAGGTTCTGCTTGGATCAAGAGCTGGATCCAAGTTTAGGCTAATGTTCAGGTTTGAGGGTAGGATTTGAGTTCACAGACAATGGTGCTAAAACCATGTAAATTATTCTTCTAAGGTTTTGGCCCCAAATAGCAGGAATCTCATAATATCTACTATCTTGAATAGTGGGAATCTGATGTGATCACCTGTTCTAACACAGTTTCCACCATCTTGGAACATGAGAATGATGGCTGTCATAGATTTAGCCCCGTACCTACTTTTAATGGCAGGTCATGGTCTAGGAATCTGAACTTGAACCCACCTGAAAATCAGAGAAATTTGAATTTAAGGTTCTGATTTTTGTTCTTTCTCTAGCTGTGGATGCTTAGTTGTCCAAATAATGAAAAAAGTAAAAGTACTGTTCACTCAAACACTAGTATTCTCTTACCTCACACCTTTCTCCTCCCAATACTAGCAAAGCTACACATCCAAGAAACTGTATGTGCATTGTATATGTATTAAATTTTAGGAATAATGTGCTACCACCAAATCTATTAACATTATGACCAAGATACCATGTGGCAAATTGCTTTTTTATTTATATGTGGCACAATCTTCAACTTCTAGTAGTACAGAATCATTAACTCATGATATACATAGTACTGCAAAAACAGATAGTACCTACTAGTTGACCATGTGGGATCAGAAACAAGCACTTACCTGATTCCAAATTCTGAAAAGAACTTGCTACATCCCATCTCACTAGTAGAGGTTTAGTTGTATTGGTAGTTCCCTGTTGAGAGCAGGTGAGAAACGGCACTGACACTGCCCTCTTCTGAATGCAAATTAAGCTTCTGGAAGAAAACTGGAAGGAATGAAGAAAATTTGGGCTTACATATTGTCCTGTGATTAAGATGGGTAATGGAGAGTTGGTTTAGCCTTTGCTTCAGGAACATGGGATCAAATTCTATTGATGGACCCAAGCCAGGATGTTTGACTCCAGATTAGATATGGAACTGAATTTCCCCATAATTCAGGGGAATCATGAGTAGGGTTAAATTGGATCTGAGGTTCCTGTTCAGACCCACTTCTAATGTGCTTTGCTAACAGAAATGGGGCCCAATACTCTTCTCACTTACACTGGTTCTGTATTGATGTAACCTGCTTAACACCAGCGGAGTTGCTCCTGATTTACATATATATGTGAGACGAGAATCAGTGATTTTTGTGTTCTCATGCCAATTGCATTAGAGTTTAACGGACCTGCTCCTACTAAAGTCAGTAGGAGTTTTACCATTAATTTCAATTTCTAAGTGTGATAAAACTCAATACAAATGTTTAAAACTTCCCAGATTAGCGCACTTGCTGCAGTTAATATTTATTTTGTCCAGGACTTTTCTGTGATACCAAATACAATTAAAACATCGTATTCAATCAGTACTAGTTTTTTGTCCTCTTCTGTGCCAAGGCATTGCTCTGGTGCTAATTGGGAAATAGGACTGCTGTTAGGAACTGGGAACCAAGTGTGGCAGAAGGTCATCTTTTATGAACATTTGGTACATAAGCTAAGTGATAAAATTCCAGACTTTGACTCCCTTTGGATAGAGGTGAATCAGGAAGAACTAGACATTGCAAACATTGTGCGCCCAAGGGCAAATCAACTGTGTGTGATATCCTTCACAAGTTCCTTCCTCTATCATTTAGAAGCATAGATTGCAGGGGTTGGTTGGCCCAAATCCCACGTTCTTTTGCTTTATCCTCTTTCTTGTGCCATCATTTTTTCTAGTACTTTGTCTCAAGACACTTTCCCCTGTGTCCTTTAGAATTTTGCTCACTGATGCTGTTGCCTTACTCTTTCTAGTGGGTGAATTCAGCACAGTGTAGGTCATTAACTGACCAGGCAACACTGGAGGAAAATTAGGGGTAGCTGAGGTTAGAGGGTTAATATTCATATTCTCACATGCCACTTGCATTTTGTTGCTGTTTGATGGCTTTGACTCTGTTGCTCAATGCAGTATGATTACATCAAAGTGTCAATCTTATCTGCATTCCAGTTTTGCTGTCCTGTGTCTGTCCCTATGGAACAGATTGTACAGTGTAATTATATCCTTTCCAATAGTCCTAGGGAATGACTTAATCTATAATGTAACCATCTGGCTATGAACACCGTGGCCTCATGGACCTAATAAGGACTTGGATCTTGCATTCAGTTATGTTATGTCTGAGTATTGCTTGTTTGAATATTTTCAGAAAATCTAGATAAAATGTTAAAAGGGGGAGGGGGGGGTTTCTTCATAAATTAGTGATGACCTCAACACACACAAGTAGCAGAGCAACTGGCAAATGATGGAATATCAATAAAATAAGCTGAAATTCTAATACATTAAGATACAAGCAGTAGTAGCTGATTTATACTGTGGGGGGGACCAGTGGGGCTAAAATTTAATATAAATGGCTGCTAATTATTTTTGAAGCCTATGATGATTCTCTAAGTGCACAGTCTCTCTTCACACATGTATGTGGCAAAAAGGAAACGTATCACACAAAATATTTCATTTTTAGGGCCAAGTCCTGTCATTTCTGTGCATGCCAAATTTCTGTTGATTTCTGTTGGAATTCGTTGTGCAAAATGATGGCAGGACATTATCCAGAGGTTGTATACAGGTACACCCGTGCATTTTCAAGTGAAGAAATGTGTGTGGTGTTTCATGGTTTGATCATCTGCATAACATTTCATGTGGGCAGCAGCATCCACAATTATTAAAGAGGAGTACAAAGGTCTGTGGTTAGGCATCAGACTATTCAGGGTGGGACAAACTGGGAGACTTGGAATTTGGGTTTATTTGTTTACTTAGAATCAGAGGGGCAGCCGTGTTAGTCTGGAATTGCAGAAGTGACAAAGAGTCCTGTGGCACCTTAAAGACTAACTAAAGTATTAGAGCATAAGCTATCGTGGGCTAATACCCACTTCGTCGGATGCATGCAGTGGAAGTATCCAGGGGCAGGTTTGTTTACTTAGAAGTTCTAGACCGTGAAATAAAATTAGCTTTTTATAGAGCTATGCGGGGAAAACTTGGCACTGCTCACAAAACTGATGAAAAGTAATGTTCTTCACAGATGAATATAAACCGTGGCTTTCTTGGTATAAAATGTTGGCTGGCAGATAAGAGGTCGGGTATGGGAGAATGTATGCATGTGGAAACTGCTTTTGTTTCAGGAGTGACCAAAAGAACATGAAGTCTTATATGTGAACTTGGAATCTTGGTCTTAAAATAAATACATTTTAAAAGTTCACTGTTGGGGGGCTGGGAGAAGTAACTTTATAAAGACCTTTAGCTACCTCTGAGATCTTTTAGTCCTAAATGTCCTCAAATCACTGATGGCCTGTCACAGGGTCAGGGCTGGCCCTGCGTTCTCTCTGCTCCTCAAATAAAGGCCTTAACACCAATCCACAGCGTTTCACCAAGTGTCCTTTATTTACAGTCTTTGTGCATGGCTTTCAAGTGACAAACAGTGCTCCCCTAATCCCCTGACAGCTATCCCACTGTCCTGGTTCCTGGGCTTCCAGGCTCTCGAGGCACCCTGCTCGCAGCCAGGAGACAGAGCTTCAGTCTCCTGTTCCCTGCCTGGTCTTCCTTCTGACCATGAGTCAGCGTTTTTCTAGGCCGGTCAGCTTCCTGCCTCAGTTGTGCTTGATCAGCCCCAACTAACTCTGTGAGCCCCTGCTCCTCAGGGCTTCCAGCTGGGTTCTCCTGCCAGCTACTCCCCGCCCCTGCCCCTGCCCCTGGGCCTCCTGCCAGGCAGCAGGGTTTTACTTGCAGAGGCAGGGCATTCTAGGGGTTTTTACCCCTGCCCTGCCACATGGCCATACGGCATCCTTTCTAGTCAGTGGTTCTTCAAGTGGCTACTGTTGTTTGTTTATTGCATCACAGTATAGTAAAAACAATACCCATTGCCTTTGCACGTGGGCACATTCTACTACAAATACAAAATAATAGTTTACATCTATATAGTGCTTTGCATTTTCAAAGTGTTTCACAAGCACAAACTCTAATATGCGGATAGTTAATAGGCAGACTGTGGGCCAAATTTGGACCACCAGATGCTTTTGAATGGACTGTGACATCTTTATATTTACTTATTATCATTATTGTTATTGTGGTGTGAAAAATGTTTCTCTGAAGTCTGGATCTTGATTATACCTTGACCAAGAAATTTGGACAGTGACAAAAAATAATTGACTACCCCATCTCTAATGCTTTTCTTGGCAAAGCAATAGGCACTCCCTAGAACAGTGAGGTTCTATCATCACACCAGCTCACCAGAAAGCTGTAGTTTAGTCATCTTCATCCTCATCAGATCATCATTTGGACTATTAAATCCACTTTAGGCTCAGTCTTTGCTTAGTTATTTTGATAGATGGGGCTAGGGGTCTTGTCTACTTTTTTCTACAGGACAAAATAAGTGCAATGAGGTGCCAGGATGCTGCCACAATATTGTACTTCACATATGACCTTGTTGCTCCAACACATCACCCAGTGGTGGTCTATTGTGAAGTTACACATGAAGTTACAGTCTTCAATCATCCTCAAGCTCTGCAAGTCAGGCGAGGCTAGTGGGATGTAGATCACCCCCTTGAAAATTGGAGCTGACCCATACATTTCAGGATGGCTGGAAAGCCTTATTGGATCACAGGGGCAACATTTCACCATTTGTTATGGCATTTCACATGCATATGTGTTTTTTTAGTGTGAGACATGTAGTCCATGAAAATGGTAGATTTTTCCAACTTCTACTCTTTAGTTATTTGAGGGGAATTGGGGGTCAGTGAGAAGCAGAAAGAGCTGTGGGTGGGTGTGGGGGGATCTGTTACTCTGGAGAAGGACAGAAAAATGCCTAGCATCTATAAGAGTAAGAGATACAGACTTGGGAAACAATAGGCTGGAGGTGAATAATGATGGGAATGAATCCTCTGGGGGATGACAATTAAGCTCCTATTCTCTTTCTGCATTTGATCTCCATTCTGTGCAAGGGTGGAAAGTAAGACTCTAAGGGAAATCTGCCTGTGTATTTCAAAATCACCTATCACTGTGGTATCTGAGCATAATAATGTATATTTGATACTGGAGATATTTCTACTTCCAGTTTTGAACTGGAATGTGAACCTATGAAAATTCTTCAGAGCCCATAGGAAACAGCAAGATGATGGTCAATCACCCCACTGGTTCAACAAGGTCCAAAAGCATATTTTTTTCGTTAATTTGCCTACCCAAGTCAAGACAAAGCATTGCATGCAGGAATCTCAAATCTTCATTGGGTTTATCTCTATATTAAACACGAGGAGGATGGTTGGATTGTAGAACTCTGTGAATAGTATTCAGCCAACCATCAGCTTTATTCCTAGACCAGTCCTTATTTATTCACTGCCCATTATGGAAAAGGCCTGTGTTCCTGAACTGCGTGCGCGTCTCCGCTATGGCTTCTGGCAACTGAGGATTTTTTCTTTTTAAGTGAAGCACAAATGATTACCCAGAGTCAATTGTCTCTGGCCTCCTGTCTGCAGAATCTCTTTTATGAAGTAAATGTTTATGCTTTCAGACTCCCTCTAGGCCTGTATAATCATTCAGCACATGGCAAGGCCCAAACTGCAGGATAAATCTGTTCTAGCAGTTAGCTATGTAGTAAATACATTCTCTAAAATCCTCAGATAAACCACGAGAATTGGATGGACACCAAACCAAAACATTCTTTTTTCTTAGAGACTGCTAAAGTGGCTGAGAAACTGAATATTTTGCAGAGAAATTGGCTTTTTTTCTCCCTTCCCTGATTTTTCCTTGAAGTCTGCAGTGGTCAAATGAGTGAATTATTTCCTGGGGCAGCAGCTGTGTAACATTCAATACTTATTCTTTGAGCTTGTAAAATAAGTAAATCAAAGTGAGAAAGTGGTAAGTTTCTCAGAATTCCTGGGAATCAGACAAAACTTGAGATTTCATGTTTATTTTCTTGGCATTGTGCTAGATATGTCCATCTTTTCTTTCAGCTACTGTAGACTCCATTGGCTCTCCCCCCTTTTCTCCAAAACAGATGAAATATAGCTATGATACAGGGCCTCAAGAAACAGTAGGTGTGCAGGGCTGCGGGGGGGAATTGAAAGAGAAAATGGTACAGAAAGAATACTTCTAGCTCCATGAGGGATGAAGATGAGAGATAAAAGAAGCTTTGTACATCTATATCAAAGGGAATACTATAAGACATCAGGACTGGGCTGCAAAAATCAGTTCTACAGGCAGATTTTCAAACCCTCAAATCAGAGAAAGGGGATTTCTGTAAAATTAAAACCTTTGATTCATTGTAGAGTTCAGGGATGTTTGGATTTAGGGGACATATCCAGGTCCATCTATCTATCTATCTATCTATCTATCTATCTATCTATCTATCTATAACCCTGCAAATCCAATATTGCAAAACATGCTATAGGATGGTGTGGCATAGTCTAAGAGTAACTATTATAGGACCAAATTACTTAGAAATATCACTCATGTGATTTTATAGATTGACTTTTCCTGTACTCTAAGCTTAACACTTTCTTTGCTTTTATGTACTCCCTAATGAAAATGGAATGAGTGGGCAAGCCACAGGCTCACCTACCGCTTCACCATAATGATTGACGAAACCTCTTATTTCACACATCTGTTTAAAAAAGTTCCCCACGCAGGTGTGTAGCAGGAACAGGCAGAATTGTTGCAAAGTAGATTTAATTCCAGAGTCATCATTTTCATGTGCAAAGTCATTTTACACCTGCTGCTTATAGGATTCTGAGATGTAGGTGAAGATGTAACCAGTGGGAACGGAGAGAGAACTATTAAGATGACATTGAGAAGAGCATTAAAAAAATGTATGAATTCTGAGATTGCCCGCCCAGTAATAGACAAAAACTAGCAGGACATAAATGAATGTTTCTCTTTATCGACGCTACTTTTCACCAGTCTGCCTATCATAAATATTGAAGGATACCACAAAGCAAGTAGCAGTGGAAAGGCAAAGTAAAACTTGAGAAACACAGGGAGAGCCAGAGGGTTATACATGGGAGAAAAGGAAGGCAGCATGTGGGTTGTTCTTCTCTGGAATGAAAGCTGAATTGTCATCTAACATTTCCAAAGAGGGCAGAGACAAAAGGACCTGCCTTGTTTTTTGCCAACATCTACTCTTGGATTAGCAGTTTGAAATGCACTTACAAGTTGACCAAGCAATGCCACTGACTCCATATGTCAGTCCCCATGTCCCCATAATCTTCTGAAGAGTACCTGCTTTTGTACACAGTTTGCTCAATAACATGATACTAGCGGATGAAGTTAGAGGGAGGGATTCAGCAGGTTGTGAAGAGAAGGTGGGATGAAACGCAATGTAAAAATGTCAGCCACAGTAAGTAATGTTGCCCATAGGAAACGTATATGGAGGTGTACAAGTCGTATACCTCCTATATCAAAGCCCTTGAGATGGTGATTCCCATGGCCTAGAATTATAGAGACCAAATGACTTTTAAAATGAGCTAGGGAATTTTTTAGTTTTGTAGACTAATATTTGGACTGTATTTGCACTAATATTAGCACTGTAAAAAACAAATAGTATTTTTCAGTTCCCCATTGCAAGCATTGTAGTTAAATTTCTTTATCATGAAAACTGAATCTCCAAATGTAGAATGATGTAAAAAACCCTGCACTCCAAAACAAAATAGTGTAAAACTTTAGAGCCCATAAGTCCACTCAGTCCTATTTCTTGTTCAGCCAATTGCTCAGACAAACAAGTTTGTTTACATTTGCAGGAAATAATGCTGCCCACTTCACAATGTCACCTGGAAATGAGAACAGGTGTTCATATTGCATTTTTGTAGCTAGTGTCACAAGATATTTAGGGCCAAATGCCCTAGAGATTCATATGTCCCTTCATGCTTCAACTACCATTCCAGAGGACATGTGTCCATGCTGATGATGCGTTCTGATTGATAACAATCCAAAGAAATGCAGACCAATGCATGTTCATTTTCATTATCTGAGTCAGATGCCAACAGCAGAAGGCTGCTTTTTCTTTTTTGATGGTTTGGGTTCTGTAGTTTCCACACTGGACTGTTGCTCTTTTAGAACTTCTAAAAGCATGCTCCACATCTAGTCCCTCTCAGATTTTGGAACCCACTTCAGATTCTTAAATCTTGGGCCGAGTGCTGTGGCTATCTTTAGAAATCTGGTATTGGTATCTTCTTTGCATTTTGTCAAATCTGCAGTGTTCTCAAATGAAACAACGTGTGCTGGGTCATCTGAGCCTGCTATCAGGTGAAATATATGGCAGAATATGGATAAAACAGAATAGGAGACACAATTCTCCCCTAAGGAGTTCAGTCAGAAATTTAATTAACACATTCTTTTTTCAGTGAGCGTCATCAGCATGGATGCATGACCTCTGGAATGGTGGCTGAAGCATGACAGGGCATACAAATGTTTAGCATATCTGGCACATAAATACCTTGTAATGCCGGCTACAAAAGTGCCATGTGAACATCTTTTCTCACTTTCACATGACATTGTAAATAATAAGCAGGCAGCATTATGTCCCATAAATGTAAAAAACTTGTTTGTCTTTGCGATTGATTGAACAAGAAGTAGGACTGAGTGGACTTGTAGGCTCTAAAGTTTTACATTGTTTTGTTGTAGAGTGCAGTTATGTAACAAAAAGATTCTAAATTTGTAAGTTGCGCTTTCATGGTAAAGAGATTGCACTGCAGTACTTGAATGAGGTGAATTGAAAAATGCTATTTCTTTTATCATTTTTAGAATGCAAATATTAGTAATAAAAATAATCATAGAGTGAGCACTGTACACTTTGTATTCTATGTTGTAATTGAAATCAATATATTTGAAAATGTAGAAAAACATCCAAAAATATGTAATCAATGTCATTTGGTATTCTGTTGCTTAACACTGTGATTAAAACTGTGATAATCACAATTTTTTTGAGTTAATTGCGTGAGTTAACTGCAATTAATGACAGCCCTACTTTTCAGTGAACATTGTCAGTCTGACTTCTAAAATTCCAGGAGCCCAGGGATGCATGTAAAAATACACATGCAATCGTGTGCCTAATTTCTATATGCAATTACTTTTAAAATATAGTAATTCTGGATGCCAGTAAAAATGCTGAGATACCTGGCCCTGAATCAAGTACTTTAGTCAATGGGGAACTGCCCTCCAGTTCCAGAAATAGCAACTGCAACAAGCAAACACGCAAGAAGACAATAGTTGTCAAAATTTCTCGCAATAGGAAAATCTCAGAAATCAGTTCTTCTTTTTAATTCTTTTAAAGACTATATAAAATGAGTCTGGCCTGAAATGTACAAGTGAGGGGGTTTTGCTGTTTGCTCAATATGCAGTCAGAGTGTGAGAAGAGGAAGAAAGTGCAACATATGGCATTAGTACGTAATATGAACTTGGCCTCACACAGTGGAGGCAGATCATTCTTCTGACCAGATGACAGCAGGATGATTCTGTTTGAGTCTCAAGTAGCAGTGGTAGTACTGATATTATTAGTAGACATCTCTTTAAACTATTTCATCAGCTTCTAGAAGGAGCAAACTTCTCCGTCATCACTTGAAGTGCTAGACAATAGCTGTTCCTATTACACTATTCTGCACCATTTTTATTTTTGTATTTATATTTTTTAATTATGTTTATTGCAGTAGTGCCTAGGGACCAACAAGGATAGGGCCCCATTACGCTAGGTGCTGTAAACTTGGTTCCACCCCAGAGACAGCTGCATTTCAGTGGGTGAGGAGCCATATTAGATATATCTGGAGATGTGGAAAGATCTATTGTCACAAGATGTCACCTTACTCCTCAAGTTTGCTTGTTGCCTGTCGTCACTGCACATTGCATGCTTCAGGATGCAAAGGTGTGTTGATGCTTGTCGAAAGTGTTATCGTTCAGGAGGCTGCCTGCCAATGTGCTGTGAGGCCCTCCATTTTGGAATGCACTTTCACTTTCTAGATGGCTGTTCAGATAAAACAAGGCAAATACATAATGCTCTTGTAGGGAGATTTTACATTAGTTCTTTTTTGGATTGTTTTCCTTACTTTCAGTCTGAATGACTTGTTAGATTAGATGGTTACTCTTTTTATATATGGAAGAACATTATGGAAGATCATACCTATGGGTCAGAGCCCCTGCATGAGCCTTTCACTCAGGGGCGGCTCCAGGCACCAGTGCAGCAAGTGCATGTTTGGGGCGGCAAGCCACGGGGGGTGGCCTGATGGTCGCTTTGAGGGCGGCAGTCAGATGGCCTTTAGTGGCAAGTTGGTCCCGCGGATTCGGCAGCAGGTAAGCTGAAGCTGGGGGACTGGAGGACCTGCCGCAGAAACGCAGCCAATTCTGTGGGATTAGTGGACCTCCTGCAGGCGTGCCGCCGAAGGCAGCCTGACTGCCATGCTTAGGGTGGCAAAAATTGTAGAGCCGCCCCTGAGTGTGGCTCTGTAGTGCCAGGGCCACCTGAGTGTGGACCTGAGTGTGGCTCAGGTGGAGAATCTGTCTCTTCAGATGCTGAAAGGTTGCTGACCTCCTCCTTTGGACAAACGGTGGTGTATTGTGCCAGACAATCTAAGATCCAAAAGGTTCTTAAGTAAAAACCAACCTAAATCAAAGATGAATGGCACACCAAACATACATATGCCTATGGTTCCTAAGCCTGGCCTAGGTAGGCCCAAACCTTTCAAGTTATCACATATAAGGTGCTCACATCATTAGTGCATTGTCAGGCAGAGTCTCAGGCCCTCTCTATCTTGATTCACCTCATTGTCTGAGTTCAAACCCTTTGTGCCAGTGAGCTTGAATCTTGCAGAGAGTCCCCCACCTCCTTCTCTCCCAGGAATCTCTCCTAGTGTCTATGCAGGACTGCAGGTTATGTCTTTGATTTCTTTGAAGAGGTCCGGTTTTAACAGTATTGTCAGATTAACTATCCTGTTCCTATTTGAATAAAAAACAGGACTCCAGTGTCTGTGCAGGTGTATTCTCCTGAGAAGTGGGTTAATCTCCATTTTCCTTGGAAGACAGGGTGGATTTCCACCTCCTATCTCTTAAGACGCATTAATGCAAAATCTTGTTGGAACTTTCATAGATGATTTACCTGCCTTCTCCACTGACAATTACTTTCTTTCTTGTGGGTGCTGATTCATTAATAAATAGATGTGTCTCTGTTTGAAATGAAGTTAGATTCCTTCCCTCCCCGAGGGCATCTCTGCCTTCCCTTGCATAATTGTTGGACAATAGATCATTCTCCTTTAGCTGATGTTTCTCAATTTTCAATAATCCCATCCATATCAAATGATTTTTCAGCTGACATTATCCATTCCATCACCCAAGCCCAGCTTCTGCTTATGAAGAAGCAGGAAACAGGGAGTCTCCCAAGTCCCCCATTCTTGCTAGACCTTAAACTTACTCAGAACCAGAAGGTCCTTCTCTTTGTGTTAATCATTTTCATATCACTGCCAAGAATCCAGGCTATGCTACACCCAAGGAAAAAGTGAACTATGATGAGAGGCAGAGTTGCAACCAAATATAGGGGACACGAGTAAGACAATACCGCAAGTCTTTGTGTGGCATTTAGTAGTAGCAAAACCCTGGGCTTTACCAAAGGTAGGTAAAATAGAATGGATCTGAAGTGTGTGCAAGTGTAGTTCATAAAGGTGAATGGTGACAACACTGCCTTGCTTTACATGGGATAGGTGGTTGTCATAGTTCTTTAATTTCTCATTTGACAGCTCTTTTGTGCTGCTTCAGAATTACAAGCTTGCCACAGCCACTGATGGTGCATTTACATCTCTCTTGTATGCTTTTGGAGGCAGTGGCAGTATCCTACTATGTGTTTGTAGAGTAGCTATGATGATAGAGTTCCAACCTGGCTGAGGCTTCTAGGTGCTACCACAATACAGATTAGGCAGCAAATTGTCAGTTCTCAGTATTTGAGCCCTCCCACAATGAGAACTGGTTGGTATGGTAAAGCAAAGGAAGAGGAACTGTCAGCAATTCCCTGCACACAATTCATTGCACTTAAGGAAATAGTATTTGAGAAGTGAAATAAATTTACTGTAAACTGCCCAACAGGCAATGGCACTATAGCTAAGTCAGCACATTGCGAAAACGATAGTAACAAGATTCACTCCCTTTTGTCAGTCTTAGGCAGAGAGTAAAAGTGTAGCATGCTTGAGCAGAGGTACTCAAAATTAGCCCAAAGGTCATACTGTGAACTGGACAAGGCACAAGGGCCACACTCTTATGTCCAAGAATAGGAATGTGATTACTTAAGTGGTGTAGTCAGAGCAGACTTCTCCACTGGGTGCTAATCTGAATGCATGATCTTGTGGAATCATTACACTAATGTGAAAGGTCACTCTTGTCAAGATGGGAGACACAGGCTGTGTCCACATATTAAACATGATATGTGGCTATAATGGAACACATTTTAGCACTCTGTAATCCCATCTATACCGGAGAATGTGGGTGTGTGCAGTACCCATCAAAGCACCTGGAATTCTTATTTAAAAAAAACTGAGCCAAGTTCCTTTTGCTCTATACCTTGTGTGGTCATAGACACCAGAGTAAAGTGTGTGTAAAACACTACAAAATCAGAATATAACTATTTACACACACCTTGCCCTCACTTTGCACAGTTGTCCATATGTGTGATGCACAAAGCTCATCGCAACAAGGAAACTGGATGTTTGCATCCACACAAAAAGGGCTTGAATGTTCCCATGTGTTCTCATTAACCACTATGGGTGGGATTTTTCAAAAGCACTCAGCGTTGGCCTGGTTCTGTGCCCACTGAAATCAAAAGAAGCCTTATTACTGACTTCTGTGGGATCAGTTTTATGTCAGTGCTGAGTGCTTTTGAAAACTCCACTCAGTGATTGCATCAGCTCTGAGCAAGACTTGAGATGCTTCTCCACAACTGGGTGTTGTAGCTGTACTGGAGCAGACAATTCTCTCAGCTCCATCCCACAATGCTTTTCCCTCATGTCGTCCACCACCACTATCCTGAGCCAGCAGGTCTGAGCATGGCTCAGACAGCATTTGGGTGGTTTCATCTCTGTTCCCAACCCAGTGCCACTCACAAACAATAAGTAGGATGCAGCTAATCAAGCAATTATAGATTTTTACTGTGTTTTAAATTATTTTTCTGACAAAAATATTTTGGATAAAATACTGAACTTTTTTTTTAATGTATTTTAATTATTGTCTGTCCTCCCTCTCCTGCATATTAAACATGACCCTTTTTAAAATAAATTTGTGAGATTTCTGCAGTCTTTTTCTTTTCTCCCTTATTTCTGCTACTGCTGAAAAACATCTGTGGGTCATGGTGAATCACAAACTGAATATGAGTCCAACTATGTGATGCAGCTGGAAAAAAGGCAAATGTCATTCTGGGATGTGCTGACAAGAATGTCAAATGTAAGACACCAGAGGCAATTGTTCTGCTCTGCTTGGCACTGGTGAGGCCTCAGCTGAAGTACTGTGTCGAATTCTGGGTGCCACAGTTTAGGAAAGATGTGAGCAAATTGAAGAGAACATAGAGAACAACAAAAATGAGCAGAGGTTTAGAAAACAGGATCTATGAGGAAAGTTGAAGAAACTGGGCATTATTCTAGAGAAGAGAAGACCCAAGAGTATGTCCACAGTGGAGCTGGAGGCATAATTTCCAGCTTGGGTAGACTTACCAGCACTAGCTCTGATTGAGCTAATGCACTAAAAATAGCAGTGTAGCAGCACGGCCACCGAAGTATGTACCTAGGATTTCAGACGGGATCATACTCAAGGCGGCTAGCCCATCCTGCTGTTTGCGCTGTGAGGGCTATACCTCTAGTTTTTGCACACTAGCTTGATCAGAAAGCTGGAAATTACATCTAAGGAGGGGACATAAGTCTTCAACTATGTAAAAGGTTGTTATAAGAGCCTGATGATCACACTGTTCTCTCTGTTTGCCAAAGGTAGGACAAGAAGTAATCAGGTTAGTTTGTGGCAAAGGAGATTCAGTTTAGATATTAGGAAAAACATTCTACGTATAAGGATATTTAAGCACTGGAACAGGTTACCTAGGGAGATTGTAGAACCCTTGTTATAGGTGGTTTTTAACAACAGGTTTAGACAAATACCCATCAGTGATGGTCTAGGAATACCTAAACTGTGTGAGGGACAGAGTAGATGATCTCCTGAGGTCCCTTGCAGCCCTACATTTCTGATTCTGTTATTCTATTAAGAGAGAGAAGATCCAGCCCAAAGAAGTTGGGCTCTAAATAAAAGAACAATGGGTGCTGCAGCACTGTCTCTGCTGTCAATGAAGAAAAGAAGATGACTCAGCTGAGTGGTGGTGATAGGCCAGCTGGGCCATCCCAGGCCTAAAATTAGCTGTGGTATGGCAGAGAGAACAGGGAGGCTTAGTCACAAAGAGCAACCACACATCAGATGTATCATCCGATCTTCTCATCACAGATACACTTGCCACATTGACTAAGAGAATGGAAGGAAACTGTCATCATGTGGTTGGAATTAGGTGTTTTTCCTCTCATGTTTTTAGATGTCAAGCTCTTGTTGGTTTTTAGGTGGTAAGATCTTTGGGGCAGGGACCATACCTTCTTTGGGGTTTGTATGGCATCTAGCACAGGAAGGGTGGTCTTGTGGTTAGGGCACTGATTTAGGATGTGAGAATGGGGTTCAGATCATAGGCTTGCAACAGAATTCCTGTCTGACCTTGGGCAAGTAATTTAATCTCTCTGTGCCTCAGTTCCCCATCTGTAAAATGGGGTTAATAGTATTGTCTCTCGCCCCCAATCTTGCCCTCTTAATCTATAAACTCTTCCAGGCAGAGCCTGTCTTACTAAGTGTATGGGGCCCCATACTGCTAGGTGTTCTGTACAGTCTTTGTGGGGGCCGCTTGGTGCTACTATAATATTTATACTGATAACTGTGGAAACGACCACAAGCAAATAGCAAAATGCTATTTGATAACAGTTAACAGACCAGTTTCACCACTGAGCCTGGATGAGGCCTGTATTTCTAAATGGATAGTGACAACACATTACTTGCTTCTGCGTTTCTTCATGGTGAGAGGTAAATGGGGTCACTTGCTGATTTCTCAGTACTGGCATGTGAGAGTACATAGTACAGCCTCCTTTGATTTGGCATGAGGCATGTGAAAGCATGTTTACATCTTTAGTAAACTGCCAGCCTGGTTACTTGGGATCTTGAGAAATGGTCTCCAGGCAGTGCCCATAACTGAAATTGCCTGGAGAACGTTGGCCTTCTGAAATTGCAGTGTGTTCATTATGCAGGATTGTTATAGCCCTGCTGGTCCCAGGATATTAGAGAGACAAGAGGGTGGGTGAGGTAATATTTTTACTGGACCACCTTCTGTTGGTGAGAGAGACAAGCTTTCAAGCTTACACAAAGCTCTTCTTCAGGAAGGCTTGTCTCTGTCACCAACAGAAGTTGGTCCAATAAAAGATATTACCTCCCCCACCTTGTCTCTCTGTGGTTTGCATTGTTTGTAGTAGGCCCCAGCTGCACAATTCAGATCCAAACTTCAATTACAAATAACTAAAAATAAACTTTCCCAACTTCTGCTGTGTTCAGGTCTGTGGTTTTGGCATGGCCCTTTACAGAGGAAGGGACAGACCAGGTGTTAAACCGAGATCTGGATTCTGAGCCCTCCTTCCCCAGCATGTTCTGGACTGTTTGGATCCATCTGGGGTCTTGGTTTGACAGATACCTTTGTCTCTCCATTTCCTTGGTGCCATTATTCTGACCCCCATCTGAGGTGGTTGCTGTGTATGCCAGACCCTTTCAAAGAGGTGGGTTATCTGTTCTACCCAGCATGCTTTTCACTTTCACACATTTTTAAAATAGCAAAGGGTGTGATGCAATGGGCTACCACAAAGTGCCCCTTTGGGGCCATATCAATTCCTCTTTTGAGGCAAATGATATTTGATATTTGAAGCAGGTGATATTGAGGCTGCATAAATCTTTGTGGTGCATGGAAGCATCTGAAGAAGTCACATTTTCACCCTTGACTGGAAATAAGTTGTCATTTCTCCTGCTTGACTCAGACACACTGTTGCAGGGGAAACGAATCTCTCAGCTGACATGTGCTTGTTCTAAACCAGATTGTTTCAGTGTAACTAGAGAGGTCTCGCCTCTTTTAACGGAAGGCATTCAAGTTCCCTAAAATAACAGAACATTTGTTCAAGAAGTGCTTTGATTAAAAAAAGAAAACAAAACAATAAAAACCCCGCGCAACCCACTTCTGATAGTTTGCATTAGAAACTGGGAGCAGATTTCCAGTCAGCTGTGTGCACAGGCTCTGGAGATAGATTTGATATTTCTGATGAGGGAGCTAATATTGGCAAAGCTATTGATGATGGAAGGGTTACCCACAGAGCGGGGCAAATTCTTCTTGTTACAACTCCATTGAGTTACTTCAGGAATGAATTTGGCCCCCATCTCATTCTTTGTTGCGTTGGGCCAGTTTGCTCTCCCCATTTTGCACTATGATTGGCTTCTACAGACATGGTAAGCACATCCAAAAACCTGTCATCTAGTTTAGCTAAAGGAAAAAAAAATCCCAGCAACCACCTTTGGCACCCTGCCATTTAGAAACTGCAGCAAGATATGACAAGAAGAAGAATGCCATCTTCCATGTATTTTAATATTATAAACCCCAGTAAAGGCCAGCAAATGATCATTGCTCGGAAGGTATCCATGATAAGCAGAGCTGTATGAATAATCATTTGGTTTGCTAGTCAGCTGGGGCAGCGGGGATGGAAGAGATGATCTCAGATAGACCTGAAATGCAAATTGGTTTTTAGCAAAACAAAAAACTGGGAAAAAAAATTTCAGGTCAAACAAAATGTTTTGTTCAGCCCTAAACAAAATATTTAGTTCCAATTCTGGGCATTTTAACTGCTTTTCTATGAAAAGCAAAGGACATTTTGGCAATCCCATTCAGAAAATCACCAGAGGAGATGGGGATGCCCCCTTATGCCCTCTAGATAAAGCACTCACCCAGGATGTGGTCTACTGGATCCAAGTCCCAGCTATGTCTCATTTGGAGTAAGGAGTTGAACTTGGGTCTCCCACACTGCTATGGGGTATACTGGAGTAGGTCTCTCTCAATCTCTCCGACTTTGTGTATAAATAATTGCATATTAATTGGATCTGGAGTTGGAACTTGGATGTCCCCCACGAGGTAAGTGCCTAGGCTATAGAGTCATTCTCACTATCTTTCGGGCCCAGTGAATAAATAGAATAGATATATTAAAGAGTAGGAATGTGAGAGAGGTAGTGTATTCAGGGCGTTCAATATTGAAATATGGTCCACTTTCTCAGGCCAAAGGCCTGCACGAGAGTAAGAATACAGGGTGGGAATAGGGAAGCAACTGGTTTGGACCAAGGCTAATAGATGCTACTGATGAGGTAAAGAATGTGATGGATTGATGCTGGAGGAAAGGAACTAGGCAATTTTCATGTCCTCTCAATTTGTAGGAGTTTGCCCTGAGGTCATGCTCAAGTCTCAGCTGTAAGCAACTCAAAGAACATGGCTAGATCATCCTCAGCACCCATGGGAAAGCCATTTACGATATGCCTTCTACCTGTACTGCTCTATGCCATTTAATCCCTCAGAAATGTTGTCTCATACCCACCTTCTGCCTGTGTCTGCAGCACAGTGATTCACTTGAAGGGAATGGCATAAAGAAGACAGAAGAGTGCAAAATTCATTGAGATGGCAGAATATGAAGCTGATATGTTGTCTTTCCCTTTAGATCTCTTCTTTTAAAGCTTCTCCCTGCCAGAAGCTTATCATAAAACACAAAAATGTAGTATGCTCCTCTTAGAGTGACTTGAGTGCCTACAATCTGAGACAAATCACTGGAACATATAAAAGAAGCAGTTCCTGCCCCAAAGATGTTATAATCTAAGCCCAGATAAAACATAACAAAGGAAGCCAGATAGCAGGAGCATAGCAGAAAGAGAGAATAAGAATGATAGGAATAAGACACCATGGGCATTTTATTTACCTATTTTGCATGCTTCTTGGGAATTTTATGTATGTGTGTATGCGTAGATAACATGCGTGTGCACGAACACACACATATGCATACACACAAAACAGGGAGCAGTTTTCCAGTCAGCTGTGTGCACAGGCTCTGGAGATAGATTTGATATTTCTGATGAGGGAGCTAATATTGGCAAAGCTATTGAAGATGGAAAGCCTCTACAAATTGATCTTTCAATAGGCATTGGACCTTCTGATGAGAGCACTATTTAAGATGTGTAAATCTTTGGCTATGGTGGTATAGATGGTTTTTCACTGACTCACTCCCTAGCCTTGGAGAGTTCCCTAAACCATGTCTTATTTTCCCTATTTGGACAATGAGAAAAATGCTTGATATTTTTTTCAGTTTCCACAGGGCAATTATGAGAATTAATTATCTATATAAATAAATAGATAACCTCTTGGTAGAATGTTGTATTATCTAATATCTTAGCCATCAAATCACAATGCCACCTTTTCAGCATTGCTAGGGATGTGGCAAGAGATAACAACATGTCCTTACTGCCTGAAAACACTCTACCTTTATCAAAGTAAACCACAACAGCTTTCACTTCTCAAAGGAAATGAAGGCCAAGAGGAGCCATGAAAAAGAGACTGAAATGGAGCTTAATAACAGGCTTGCTGCAGGACTCAGTGTGAAATGTTATGGCCTGTTTTACGCAGGAGGTCAGATCAGGTGATAACAGCTATATCGGACTTTAAAATCTATTAGTATTCTCCTTCATCCTTGTTACCACTTGTAATTAATGGAAATAAACACCTGATTAGTTTAATGCTGGTATATGTTGTGTACATGGAGCAAGGCAGATTTTCTCTCAGGCTAGGCAAGAAATTAAATATTATATATATATATTATAGGGCCAAAGCAGAATTGGGACCTAAATCACTGTGGTTTGACCACTATAGAGATGACAAAATCAGAACCTTTAAGTCCAAACCATCCAGCTCCTAACTTTGTTGGCTTGGATACACTGAAACCTGGCTCTGAACTGCCTCTGGTTTTGTAAAACTGTGCTTTCAGTAATCCAGTGCCAAAACGCCTCACCTCATCTTGGCTTTCATTCTAAATGTCTACAAGGTAGCTAGTCATATTAAAGTACCAACTTCAACTACACTGTGCTAATAAGTACTCATTTAATTATTACTGAGTGAAAGCTCCCACCCTAGCAAGGGTAAGCTAGTTATTTTGAACAATTGTGCCTGGAGGGGAGGTGGCAATTCAGTTTCAGAGCTGTATCTTGTTTTGGTGTGGCTGTTTCTGACAGATTGAGAATACTATTATATTGTGAAATATATATCCTTTCTGAAGTTGTTGTTAACTTCATAATTGCTGTCTAATTACTAAAGAAAGAATATCTTACACTTCTGACACCAGGTGTGTGTATTGCTTATTTACTTGGTTAAGTGCCAGCATGTACTTTACTAATTTATTCCATTTGTGCAATATCAAAACTGGCTAGATTGTGTCTGCTGTATTTTGAATGTTTGTGTTTAGTAGCTAACAATAACAGAGCCAAAGTGGAGTGAACCTTAGGGAAACTGAAGAGCAGAGAGGTTGCATCTTCTTCCAGGTAAATCAGTGAGTTAGTGAGAGAACTGGAAATGGAACCTAGGTCTACTGGCAAGCAGTCACCTTCTCTGAGACTACGCAGCATCTCAGAACAAATGTCTACAAATGTCTACATAACTGTTTGGTTCCAGGGGAGTTGGGAGTTGGAAATATAGTCCTGGTTAAACTGATTGGTACCTGAAGGTTGTGGGTTTGAATCTTGCTTGATCTCACATAGAAAGGCCACCTCGGGTTTACTCAGTGAGAAATTGGTACCTGATCCAGAGGGTTAGGGCAGTCAAAGGCAGTTGGATATGATGCTGGCCATATCACTCCCTTGTGTATCGTTGATTATGAAACGGATGTGCCTTAACTGTGTTATTCCAATGAGCCATTGGCTTGGGCAACTTTTACATTTACTTTGATTCTGTGATGGTATTGGTGCATGTTAAGTGGTACTTCCAATAGAACCTCAGAGTTACAAACACCAGAGTTACAAACTGACCAGTCAACCACACCCTCATGTGGAACTGGAAGTGTCCAATCAGGCAGCAACAGAGACACAAAAAAGTACAGTACAGTATTGTGTTAAATGTAAACTACTAAAAAATAAAGGGACAGTTTTAAAAAAAAAAAGATTTGACAAAGTAAGCAAACTGTTCCTGTGCTTGTTTCATTTAAATTAAGATGGTTAACTTAAAAGCAGCATTTTTCTCCAGCATAGTAACATTTCAAAGCTGTATTAAGTCAGTGTTCCTTTGTAAACTTTTGAAAGAACAACCACAATGCTTTGTTCAGTTATGAATATTTCAGAGTTATGAACAACCTCCATTCCTGAGGTGTTCATAATTCTGAGGTTCTAGTGTGTAACCAGAATGGCTACCAGAGAAGAAATGGTTCCAAAATTCAACGGATTAGTAAACTTCCCCACACCTCCCACAAATACTTTTAATTGAGTTTTATGTACAATAAAATATGTGACTGAGATAAAGACCGGAACAGTAAATGAACTACAACAGTTATACACAGGTCAAATCCCTACGTTTATAAACCATAACTAATTAGCTAACTTAATAAAGATTCATGCCCCAAGAGGAGGAGTTTAGCTTGTTGCAGTACACTGGATCACATATTAAACTAAAATCTTTAAGATATTAAGTCTTGTTTCAAGGCCTAGAAAAGATCTCCTAATGGTCTTTACTGTGTGCACGGTCATCTTAATATAGCTCTAAACAATTAAAAAAGAGACAAAAAGGCATTTCAATGCAGGATAGACTAAGTCAATCCACAGTTAAATGAGGATAAGGGACCTGGCAAATAAAACATATTTTGGATCCAGATTCCCTTAAGTGGGACAGCAATTAAAATGTACACATATTAGCCATCTTCATCTTCCTTCTGAGAACTCAGAAGAGCTGGGCTGGTTGGCTTTAAAGATTATTTTTTCCAGTAAGGCATTAGCTGAACTTGTGTCCCTGAAAATAGAGGTTTTTCTTGACAAATTGAGAATTTTGCTAGGAGTAATAGGTTTCCACTCTTACCTTTTCATATGCCTGTTTAAGAGGTACAAATGCTTTCTGAAGTGTGTGTGACAATATTATATGGAATTGGCAAGTGTTCATCCCTATGGTTTAGCTGCTTTTAGGATTCACTTTTACATAGGATTCATTTGAGAAAAGACGTAAATAAATTGGAGGGAGTCCAGATGAGAGCCACAAAAATGATGAGAAGGTTTAAAAAACCTGACATATGATGAAAGGTTACAATAACTGGGCTTGTTAAGCCTTGAGAAAATAAGACTGAGGTGGGACTTGATAAGTCTTCAAATATATTAAGGGCTGTTTATAAAGAGGACAGAGATCAGTAGGACAAGAAGTAATGGACTTAATCTGCAGCAAGGGAGATTAGATTAGATATTAGGAAACGCTTTCTAACTGTAAAGGTAGTTAAGCTCTGAAATAGACTTTCAAGAGAGATTGTGGAATTCCCATCACTGGAGGTTTTTAAGAACAGGTTGGACAAACACCTGTCAGGGATTGTCTAGATTTACTTGGTCCTGCCTCAGCACAGAGGGCTGGACTTGATGAATTCTCCAGATTGTGAGGCTGGAGCTACAGGTGTTGGGGTATGGCAGCACCCCCTGGTTTGAAGTGGTTTCCAGCATATACAGAGTTTGCAATTTTGTTCAACGGCTCCCAGCATCTCCGCTATAAAAATTGTTCCAAGGCCCCTGCTCCAGGTCCCTCCCAGCCCTACATTTCTGTGATTCTATATCCAGTATGGGAAGTATCTGATAGCAGGATTTGCATTGCCTCAATTGCCTTCTTCCAGGAATGTCAGGACAATACCAATGTCTAACTCTCCCCTAGTACTTCGGTATCCACATTTTGCATTGGCCAAAATGAACATCACCTATGTCAAGGTTCCTTCCCCACTCTGAACTCTATGGTACAAAGGTGGGCGCCTGCATGAAAGACCCCCTAAGCTTATTTTACCAGCTTTGGTTAAAAACTTCCCCAAAGCACAAGTTCTTGTGACCTTGGATGATATGCTGCCACCACCAAGTGATTTAGAAAAAGAATCAGGGAAAGTACCACTTGGAGTTCCTATTCCCCCCAAATATCCCCCCAAACCCTCACCCCCTTCCTGGGAAAGACTTGAGAATAAAACCCCCACCAGTTGTTACAGGTGAGCTCAGATCCAGCTCCTGGATCTTTAAAACAATGTAAAGATCAGTCCGATTCTTAAAAGAAGGATTTTATTTAAAGAAAAGATAAGAGAATCACCCCTGTAAAATTCAGAGTCACACAAAGATTAAAAAAATAACACAGAGGAATCCCCTCTAACTTTAGTTCCAAAATTACAGAGAAAAACAGGGATAAACTTCCCTCTAGAAAAGGAGAGACTCACAAGTTCGGAAAACAAAGATAAAACTAACACGCCTTGCCTGCCTGGACTTAACTGGTTCAGAAAGATTTGGAGAACATGGATTGATGTCTGGTTCCTCTAAAATCCAAGAGCGACCCGAACACACAAACAAAGAGCCCAAAACAAAGCCTTCCTCCTCCCCCGATTTGAAAGTATCTTCTGCCCCCATTGGTCCTTTTGGTCAGGTGCCAACCAGTTTATCTGAACTTCTTAACCCCTTACTGGTAAGGAGGAATTTTAGGCTACCCTTATGGTTATGACAACCCAATAGTCTTCCTGACAGTCACAGCGTGATTGCACATGAAGAAAAAAAAGTGGAAGGCAGTGTAACAATGATCCCTGGTGATACAGAATACGTGTGTATTTCATATAACGTGGGTGGGTGTGCATAAAATGTATGGTGAAATTCTGGCCTGACTGAAGTCAGTGAGAGTTTAACTTTTGATTTCAGTAGGGACAGGATTTTACTCCTAATGTCCAATTTCTGGAGTTCAGGGTTGAGTTTTTCTCTGGCCTCAGAATCAGTATCACTGATATATTAAGGATAGGGATATTTTGAACCCTGTCTTGGTTCTCAAGTGCATCCAGTTTCTTCTCCTGCTAAGATGAATATGTGAATTTGGACATCTTTTGTTCTTTTAAGGTACAGTTCCATGTGTCCTATTCTTGCTTATTCCTGGAAACTCTTGAATCTAAGGCTGACCACTTCTCAAGAACTGCCTGCCTCTACTCTCTCCTCTGCAAAGGAGACAGATTTTTGAGGCGTGGACAGCAGAGCCAAAGAGAGCTCTTTTCGAAGTGGTTTCTGAATCCCCTTTCTCTTCAGCCACTGTTTCAAAGAAGTAAAATGCCACCAGCACATTCCACTGCTCCTTAGAATATCAGAGATTGAGAGAGTCTGAGTCATCCGGCTTCCTCTTTCATTTCTCTGCTGTCTGTTTATCCCTGTACAGTGGAGTAGACAAGGTTCTCTTTCCATCTATTTGGGAGAACAAAGTGTTTGCTTTGTGTTGTACGTGGTGAGCTTTCCAGTTGCTGGAGCTCCTCTTCTCTGCTTCTTTTCCTGTTGGCACCAGGCTCTTCTCCATTTAGAAACCTTTGAAATTCAAGAGTTATAGAAGAATAAATATGTTAATCTAAGAATGTGTTAAAAGAATGGAACTAGCTATTTTTTAATTTCAGAGAATAGTTGAACTTTTTGAGGCTTTATGAACACTGTATCTTTTTTAGAAGAGATCTAGACCGTTTCTGTAAACATTTTGGAGTGGGAAAGGCTCTGTGTTTTCTTTATAAGTTACTTTAGTGCTTGTGACAGGCACCAGTTTCATAGCCCTGGAGACAGAAGCCTCACCATGGATCCAGCTAACTTGCTTCAACCCTATTCTTGAGAGACCAACTCTAAGTTGAGGGTAGTTCAGTTTCCTTCTTCCTTCAATCCTTAGCTACTCCACTAAGGACTAACTAGGATGCCACCTGGTAGATATCATGGTATGGACACTTGTCTGCTGGGTTTGTTTGTCCTCCTGTAAAACGGTACTCTGGGTGGGAGGAGGATTTGAATGCATGCCATTGCTCAGTAAAGGTCTGGTGGCCCTGGGGGAGTTCTTCCACATCGGTGTGCCAAAATACAGGAAATTGACTCATAAGCACACTTTAACTGAAGGATCTGGCCATGCCTGTTGGGGGTGTGTATTCTTTCTTCCGTGTTCAGCAAGCCAGGATCCGAATGATGGTTTGAACAGAATTTATATAGATTCACTGTGTACACTGTATTATTGTTGCTATGATCATACATTCCCTTCCAATGGATTTTTGGTTTCTCATTACATTTTTTGTTAGTAAATGGAGTGGGTGGGTGGGAACCCATGTACAGCACACTCACAAGTGTTTCATTTGGGATGGCCGTTGAAGAGTTTAGATCAGCTTCCGGTTATCTTAGAATCATAGGACTGGAAGGGGACCTTGAGAAGTCTTTAGTCCAGTCCCCTGCACTCAAGGCAGGACTAAGTACTAATAAATGCACTTAATTCTTCATTAAAAATACACCTTTTTTGAACTGCAGAATTCATTCCCTTTAATCTTGTTGCAGCACCCCTTTAAATATTCAGCTTTGCGATACAATGATCAGGCACCTTCCAAACTGGCATGCATGCGCGTAGAAACAAACTCCAGGTCTCCTCCCACTCCTTGGAAGGCAGTGGGAATTTTGGTACTACCTTCAGGTGGATCGGAATCAAGTCCTCTGTTCCTGAAGTGTCTGTTTTTAACTGCGCTTTCACCTGCATTCTTGGTTCTAATTGGAAATTATTCCAGATACAGAGAGAAACAATTTACATGGTTCTGCTAGAAATTAGTACCATACATGGGTTAAATCCTAGCATTAAGGATTCCATCCGCCTAATCTATCCAGGCATCATTTCCAGCATGCCATCATCATGGTATCTAGGTGCTAGTATTATGGTGAAGATGCAGTTCTGCAGGAATTCTGTAATTCTTTATACTATTAAACGTACTAAGTACACTGGAATGCATGTGAGCCGTTTAAAATATAGGATATTAGTATAGAATGGGCATGATCCTGCAGCTCTTCCTCAAGCAAAAGTCTCCTTGATTGCAAGGGGAGTTTTGCCTGAGGAAATGTAGGAAGATTGGGCCCAAATGTGCACCTATAGGAAAACAAGTTAATTGTAGACAAGACGCAGAATTGAAACCCTTACTGTGGGTTCCGGTTCTTGCCACCAAACAGTCTCCAAAGGACTGAAGAGTAGGTGGCCCTCTGCAAGTGTACAAGGTGGGAACACAAAAAGCCTTCCCACCCATTGGCCCCTGTGCCACAGTCTCTAAAGCATTGCCCTCGCTGAGTTCAGGAACTGCATGTGTCTAACAGCACCTGATTCCTTAGGCAGGGCCATAAGGTTGCCCATTCTGCACCAGCTTAGCTGACATCTGGTGAGTTCAAGTGTGGCACGAGCCTCGTTCTGACCTGCGCTTCCTCGGGACCCACAGCGGCATTCTGGCTGACTCTGCCAGAAGGGGTGGGAGGGCTTGACTCCCACTGCTGGGCAGCCTCTTTGCGAAACCACAGTGAGTCCCGGTTCAAGCAAAGCCTTAGGAGCTATAATGTAGCCCTAATAATGTAATAACCCAACCTGTGAAGTACCCACTAATGGAGCTGCTCTGGTACCTGAACTAATTATAAATCTCCCCAAAGTGCCTGCCTGGCTTTAGATCAAATATTAACTATAACTAACCAGCACCATTGCCAATAGGAAACAGGAGTAATAAAACACAGAATTGGACAGAAAAGGGAGAGGGGATGAAAGAAGAACAGTGAGAAGAAAAATATGCATGCCGCTTAACTGGGATTTGTACTTTCCTCCCTAATAGATCACAAACAATGGGCCTATGAAATGCAATACAGAGGGCTTAGCAGTCATGAAACAAAGGTGTCTGATTTCTTGTTTGCTTGCAAGCTGGCAGCCCTCGGATTTTGTGCTTGTGGGCTTGGCAACACTGGCTATACAGATAAGGACAGTAATTGCCTTATTTTACTTCCTTTTCTCCTTATTTCTGCCACCTCCTCTACGATGTAATTCAGAGGCAGGTGGACTGGTGTAAGCAAGGGAGTCTTCCAATATTCATGCTGAACAAAGTGAGGAGCTCCAGGCTGCACTAAGCAGGGCCTGTCTCACAACTCCCTGTCCTGGCCCTGAAGATGCTGTCAGAATACATGCTGGATCACGTGACTCTCAGATGGCTGTTGCAAGACCTGGCTATAGCCAGCTTTCCTAACAGAATCTAGAGTTTTCCCTGTGGAAACATCCACCCACTGATGGATACAAAGACTGAATTGCTCTAGGACTTCCATATTCAGGGCTGATGTAAAAACATCCAGGCTAATCAACTAAACCTTTTTTTAACCACATTCACATGTAGGACTTAATCCATAGTCTACTGAAATCAGTAGGACTGCCTTGGACTTCAGTAGTCTTTGGATCAAGCCCATAGTGAGGCCATGCAATTTCTGTTTCCTTTATAATGAATGAGAGCTATGCTATCGACTTCGGTTTTAGCAGGATTGGGGCCATGCTTTGTGGTTGAAGCTATTAGTGTTCTTGTGGCTGTTTCTGTTTCTTTAGCACCTTTATACGGTTGTTTGAGGGACACACATGCATTTTGTTTTACTGTATTCATGGTGTGGGGAGATGGCTGAGGATATAGAATCGATAGCACCTTTTATGCAATATATCGCTTTGAAAACTCAATCCGTTTTTTAAATGGCCAAGGAGAGTAAGGAAGAAAAGGAGAACAAGGAATATAGTTATTTTCTTATAAGAACATCCTTCCAGTGCGCTCTCATTTTGTGGCCACTCTTTTTTAATGCGATATTGGCCCTGTTATCTGAAATAATGAGTGCAGAGAGGACTATGCAATGTGTATTAGTTCATAGACAAGTGGTCAATAGGCAGGCTGATGGCTTGGCATGATTCATGAAGCATTCAAATGTTCAGAAAGGCACCAATTCTATATCTGAAGCTTTTCCAGTAATTTCAACTTCCACTTCTGGCCAGATGCAGGAAGTGCGGAGTCTAATGGTGAACAGCTGGTCAGACATTCTTGAATTATAAAAAGAACTTGGTTCAGGTTTGGATTCTATTGGTTCTTATTGTTCCTGAATCGGTTCATTCATCACTCATGTTGGCTACAGATGAGCCCAAATCGAAATCCCAGATTTTTATGGGGACGTGGGGGAGGGAGAGGGCAGGAGTTCAGATCTGGACCAAGATTTTGCAAGCTGTTCCTGTTTCTCTCATAGGCTAAATCAAACCCCTAGATCCAAACATCCCTGAGCTTTGGGAAATATGGATCCAAAGTCTGCAACTCAGGCCCATCTCTAATATTAGCTTTTGCTGCCGAAGGCCTGTTCTTAAATCCAAGTGAAAATGAGTTTGATGGGCTCAGCCTGTTCCTTAGCAGATATCTCTGCCCACCTCAAAAGCACACAACAGTCTGACAAGAATCAACATGACTGCAGTTCTCTGGAGGAGCTGGGGTGTTACAGGTCAGGAGTAAGATGTGTTGGCAAGCACGGAATGGGTAAAGACTGCACTGTGGCTTCTCATGCTGTCTGGCTCTACCGTTGCTATAACCTTTCTTTCATTACCCCTATCAAATCGCCAAATTCTGTCCATCACTCTCCCTTCTTCCCCCTGCAATTAAAAAGACAATTCAGGGTTTGGGGACTTTGGGGAGGCTCTGAACTTGCCACGCACCTTTTGAAATAGGTGAACTGCAAATTGATCTTTTAAACTAAAATGAATAACGCACAGTGCCAAACATGAAGTATGCAGCATTCCAAGCAACAGATCCTCATCTGCTCCTTGCAACCACCCCCAACATCAGAACAAAAATATCCCAACCCGACAGCCATATGCTCTTTCTTCTTGAGCAGAATCAGTCATACTCATGTGCCATACTCCATTTTAATTTTTATTACACGGTCCAAGATTAATGGTTAATATAGTACATCTTCCCATCTCCACTCCCATTACTATGGAGTGCTTTGGATAACTATTAACTTAGTGGTTAACTGAAAGAAAATTGTTAATCATCTACAAGCTTATGTTGCATAAAAACCATTCTCTGTAACCTTCTCCCGGCTGTTTGAGAGTCCTTTTTCTTAGTGCTGACCTTCAATAACACCTGGTACCTGAAACTTGCAAAACACAGGGCTCAAAAATCATATTACAGTGGCTTATCAGCTATCCAAGGTCATAAACTGTGTGAACCAGTGAAGTGTATCTTATGTTTCATAGGATTGATGTTGTTCCAACATCCAGTTCCCGTTCCAACAAAGATATGGTTCTCTGAGTCCTCAGAAAACATAACTAATGAGCGTGATTTTTTTTAACTTTGCAAGTCAGGGCTAATCTACAGTGCGTTGCTGGGAAACATTCTGTGACAGTACAGTCTGTTCTTCTTTCAGAACTACAGTTCAAATGTGCTCCAGAACAAAACGTCTATATGTTGGCAGTTCAGCTGTAAGGTTATATTTCCTTTGTGTAATGCTAGAACTCTAAACAAGGAGGAGTTCTTTTCAAGGCATCAAACGCGGTCAGTAACACAATGATGTATGTGAGGCAAACAGCCTCTTATGAAATGCTCGTCTCCATTTACAGACAATCCTGAATCAAGTGTACCTGTGTGCTGCACATGTCCTCCTGCCGCATCTCACCTATATAGACACAGCCCCCAATACCAGGACTGTTCCCATAAATCCGGGGCATCTGGTCACCCTAGTTAAGGGGCACGTTTGCTTCCTACTACCCCAGTACAGCCTCCTGGTCTTCAGTGGTGCAACATGAATGTAGCAAACTGCAGAATTTAGTGCAGAAGATTCAGATTTCTTGTTAAGCAATTATATACAAAACATTTCTATCTAGCCAGTCACTTACGATGTGTGACGTGGGAGGGAAATGGGCTTGCACAATAGATTAAAATAAAATCCTGACTACTCTTCTGGCACTACGATGGGCTGAGGATGTATGTTTTTCAGCTAGAGAAATGATTATTTATATGTCAGACTTATTAGGAAAGGTATTGTTGGGATCTTGGCAAAGACATAAATATTACAGCAGACTTGCAGTCGTTCCTCTCTGAATCTGGTCACTGTCAAGAAGTGAGCTAATAGCATCAGATTCTGTGCTACAATAAACAGACACTGCAGCTGTTAAAAGCTAAATGTAACTTCATATAGCTCCAAATGCAAACATTTCCACATTAGGCATTTTGTGCCCTCCCCTAGCACAGAGCTCCTGCCACTGACCTCAGGAAGTCTCCACTGAATCTGCTCACTGAGTCCCTGTGAGGCTGCAAAGCAGAGCTGGTTTCTCCCTCTGGAAAGAAATCTTGGTTTCATTCTTACCATTCCGGCTCATGAAAGTGAGGGAGACACAGCAAAAGTTTGGGTCAAGTTTGCTGTGGGCACAAGCTTCTACGAACATCCCATTCCCTATCTTCAACACCCCTGCTATTCCAGACACATGCATCTCTTTAGAAGGGACTTGCCAGAAGGGGCTAAATTTGTAGTGGTTTAGAACTGTGCACTAGTGGGAGCATCAATGAGAGAGTGCATTTACACCAGGATCTGAAGCCAAGTCTCCAGACACGAAGGGCTAGCTCATTAAACTGCCAGTAGGGTGCTAGCCAGGCAGAGGTGGGCAGTGCCTCTAGAGTACTAGCTATATATCTGGGATAGGCTTATTTAGGAGAAAAAGTAACATGTCTAATATATAAATTATCTTCTCGGTGTGACAAGCCCTGTGGCATATCTATTGACTAGAGAGAAGCTGGAGGAACGTGAATTGAATCTGTGGGCTTTTAGTCCTTTTATGCCATATCATGCCCTCATTCTGCCTGTATATTTCTTGTCCTGAATGGGAGCCACATGCCTGGATCAGGACACTATTTGGCTCTCTTACTAGTTCAGTTAGTGAAAACTGACCCATGGGTTGCGACGCTACACAGATAGCTCAGGCATGTTCACTTTGCTGTCAGGCTTAGTTGACTGGCTGTTGTACATCTCCAGTGAGGCAAGGTAGAGATAATATTCTAGAGCTGAAGAGATATGCAGCTATGCCAGAATTTGTTTGGATCCATAATGGAAGTGGCAAGGTCTAGTGGGTAGATCACTGGACAGGGAGTTGATAGACTTGGATTCTACCCTGGCCTCTGTCACTGACATGCTATGTGTTCCCGGGCAAGTCACTTCACCTCCCTGTGCTTTTGTTTCCCCTTCTCCCTTTTCGGTCATGTCTACTTAGATTGAAAGCTTTTTGGGGGCAGGGACTGTCTCTTACAATGTGTGTGTAAAGCATGTAGCATGATGGGGCCCCGATATCAGTTGGATGCTTTAGGCACAGATGATAAATAAGTCAACCTCTGTCCATTGTTTGAAAAGTCAAGTATCTTAGAAATTTGTATGCATATATATGCAATGTGTGGGCAGGGCTGGATGATTACCCCAAAGTGTGTGAAGGGGATTCAGATTTGGAAGGTCACCTTTGCAACATTTTAGATTTTGGAGTAGGAGTTTGCATGTTTTCCCCTTTGGTAGATGCATTGTGGCGATCATGTGCCCTGCGTTGAAATTCAGTGCACAGCGCTGGATGCCTGACAGTCAAATGAATTCAGATGATTTAAGATTTAGCCTATTTGCATCAGCTCTGCTGCACACCGAACTGCCACTTGCTGCTGCAGGAAAGGAAAGGAGGCCTCTGCAGGTTGGATCAGCTGGCCAGGTGCAGCGCCAATTTCCATGGCCGCACCGAAGCGGAGAAGTATTTTGAATGTAACAGAGCCTTTAGCCCTGTAAGTAAAAGTCATTTATCTTAAGGATGAAAAGGTGCTGGCAATGGAAAAATTCCAGTGCTATGAAATTCTCTGTTCTTGAATGGCTTGGATAGCTGCTGCATTAGGTTCATTGCTAAGAAGTTCACAGCTGTGAATCCTTTACAAACATGAGGGAAGGGGAAGAGGCCGGGGGCAACCAAACCCAAAAACCTGCAAGAACCAGGGAGGCGTGTGCTTGTTTCTAAGGCCAAAGTGGGAATCACACTGGAATAGCCATATCCATGATATTGCTTTTAGAGGCACGGTCAATATCATTTCATTTCAGTTAGAGAAGAGATTAGTAAATTACCCTGTCCTAACCATAGCCCCAGGGTACAATATCAGCAGAATGCCCTATACAAACAAAAGGGAGCATTATTGGCTGTGCTGGACATAGCTTTTGTTATGCTCTCAACTGGAACTCTTGAATAATTGCACTCTATACAGAGAATGTCAAAGTGCTTTCAAACACTAATGAAATTAGCTTCACGACACCCCTGTGAGGTAGGTAAGTATTATTATCCCCCTTTCTGGGACTGAACGTGTATGCAGGGCACAGACTCCAGTTTGTGCAGAAAACAGCTGCCTGCCTGCTCACCAGGCCGGAGTGCTGTGAACCTGTTGCCCAGATGCTTCTGCTAGCTGACAGTCTGCCACCATTGCCACTTCAAAGCCTTGCTCCTGTTCTCCAAAGTGGGGAATGGGTCCGGACTTGGCTCTGCTCTCCTCTGGGGCATGCATTTTACAAAGCCCAAGACAAGACGGGTCAAAAGCCAAGAGCCAGGTACTCAGCGGATGTACATCTGGCTATTTTTGGTGACTTTCAGGGAGCTGCATCGGGGTGGGCAAACTTTTTGGCTCGAGAGCCACATCTGGGTATGGAAATTGTATGGCGGGCCATGAATGCTCATGAAATTGGGGGTGGGGCTGTGGGGGGAGGAAAGAACTCCAGCTGGGTTGCAGGCTCTGGGGTGGGGTCAGAAATGAGGAGTTCAGCATGTGGGAGAGGGCTCTGAGCTGGGACCAATGGGTTTGGAGAGTGGGAAGGGGATCGGGGCTGGGGCAGCGGGTTGGAGCATGGGAGGGGGTCAGGGGCACAGGCTGCAGGCAGCGCTTACCTGAGGCAGCTCCTGGAAGCAATGGCATGTCCCCGCTCCGGCTCCTACGTGGAGGCACGGCCATGCAGCTCTGTGCTCTGTCCTGTCTGCAGGCACCGCCCCTGAAGCCCCCATTGTCCGCAGTTTCTGGCCAACAGGAGCTGCAGAAGTGGGCTTGGGATGGGGGCAGTGTGCGGAGCCCTCTGGCTGCCACTGCATGTAGGAGCCGAAGGGACATGCTGCTGCTTCTGGGAGTTGTGTGGAGTCATGGCAAGCCCCCGATCCCACTCCCCAGCTGGAGTGCTGAGGGGGGCAAGCTTGAGGGCTGGATTAAAATGTCTCAAGGGCCAGATGTGGCCCCTGGGCTGTAATTTGCCCACCCCTGAGTTATGTCAATTTACATTAGCTGAAAATCTAGCCCCAAATCTTTTCTTACCTGACCAGTAACCCCTAACATTGGTGTTTTGGATAAAATGGGTGCTGGATCCAAATAACCTAGTTTTGGCCATGCAATACACAAATCTGACCACCTCACCCCATCTCTCCTGTTCACCATTTATGGTCTCTATTTCCCCAGTGAGCTTCATTCAGCTAAGAAAGTAAAACTAACCGTCTTTGTTCATCAGTCAGTTTCACTTTTCATCGGTGGGCAGTGTTACTTTCTTGGCTCTCAGGTGCTAGCACAATGCTGTGGTTTGGGGGTTTCCAGCACTTCAGGGAAATGTTGAGTGTTAAAGTTTGTCTAGTATTTTAATTCATTTATGTTGAGTTTTGCTAATTTTTTACACACAGCCTAAATTTGGTGCTTAATCAATTTGACACTGTCCCTTTAAAGTCTTTAGTTTATGCCACGATTTCTACTTTATTTTAATTTGTGAGTGAAAATAGCAAATGTAAAAGCTGAATTTACAAGGAACCACATTAGGCGAGATGTTCACTGTAATTCTGCTATGGTGCTACCCCTTTTTATGCACAGTAGCCCCAGTCTTGTCACAAGTATAGATGCTGGCCCTTGGTTTGTTATTGGAACTACCACTGATCATTTGCTTTAAATAGGTCCTACGGAAACTTTTTCTGTTTGTTTTTCTTGACATGGTACTGCATGGTGCTTTCCAAGAAACAAGAAAAAAACTGAAATCACAGTGGTGACTTTGAATCCATCTGGCAAAAGCAAACTGATCTACTAAATGAGAAAGGTGCAACTGTAAAGAGGAAAAAGTAAAGAGATCATTCAAAGAAGCTGTCTTTTCTTTGTCCCAGTGTCTGAAAATAATAGAGCCTCTCACATACCTAGTGAGGAAATCTCTCTGTTTTAGCATTTTCTATAGCAGCCATCACTGCGGTATTTTAGTGCTTTCCAGCTGAATGAAATCCGCATGCTGAGGTTCCTAGAGGACTTAAAGGAGTTTTCTGAAATTGATCAGATTCTGGATTAATTCAGTCTCCTCTGGAAATTTGTCCTACAGTTGGGACTCTCATAACCGAGAATGTGTTGTCTCTGATCCTCACTTGCTTCATCTACCCAGAGAGAGCATTTCTCCTGATGGGACATGAATGGAGATGTGACTGTTGAAGTAGCTGAGTTCCTGGCCCACTTATGGCTTTATAATTTGAGCCAAAAATTTGAACTGGCAATGGAAACAACCTGGGGAGCCAGTGGAGGGATGAGTTCATAGAAGCCCCTCCCGAAGTGGAACCTCTGCATTACATCCAAAACCTGTCCAGTTATGCAAATCCATTGTGGAGATCAGCGTTCACTGTGGCCAAATCCTCCTCCTGGAGGAAAGGGTGAAGTTTCCTGGAAAGTTGCAGGACAGAGGCTTTTTTTTTTTTTGCCACAAATGCTGCCAGATTGCCTAGACTTTTAGAGATTAGCTGAACAGGACCCTGTGGCTTTTAACCACTATGACAATAACCCAGCTAGATCTTCAAAGCATTTTCCCTTCTGACCAACATCATCTCTTTCTTGCCTGGGTTTAGTCTGACCCAGCTTTCTAATCTATGAGCTGATTTCTTTTAAGCTTTATGACATCCTTGGGATGAAGCTGGTTTCATCTGAGAGCTCACAAATATTTAAATCCTGGGTCTTTTGTTTTATATAGACTTTTTCAGAGACTCTGACTACTCTGTTTCATGCATCTGTGCTATCTGAGCATGGAGTACATCTGGGTCAACTGGCTGGGTTGAATCACTATCATTATTTGTAGGTGTAGGGCAGCCTCTTGATATTTGCAGCAATGGCAGCGCCCCTGGAAAGAATGCGTAGGAGGCTGTTTCAGCATTCAGCAAGCTGTCATTCTCCTTTACTATGTTGCTCCCATCCTGCCAGCCAGCAGAAGTTGAAACAGTGCCCTGTCTTCCTGGATAGTAACACGTGGGATATTGAAAATGGGCCCTGTGATTCAGAGCTGAGGAAAAATACCACAGTCAGACTTGAGCCTTTATAATGAACTAAAGGACCCTGCAGTGGGGCAGCTGCCCCACTGCTGGAGAAAGGGAGTAAAGCAGCCCAAGAGAGGGCTGAGGCTGTGAAAGACTGGTTGGGGGAGCAGCCACAGCGGGGGTCACGTCCCAATCAGGCCACAGCTGGTCCTATAAAAGGGCCGTGGGCCAGAAGCTGAGGGAGTCTCTCTAGCAGTGGAGAGAGAAGGACTTAGCTGCTGAGAGGAAGGTACCTGAACTGGAGCGATGCTTGGGAGTAGGGCAAGGGAGCTGGGGAGCTCCAGCCTGGCAAGTCCCCAGACTGCAGGCCTTGTCAAAGGTCCAAAAAGGTACTGGGGCTGCAGAGAGGCAGCCCGGGGATAGGCAAAGGCAGCAGGTCCTAACCCTTTGCCAATGATGAGTGGTTTACAGTCTGCAATCTGCCCCAGTGAGCAGGGGCTAGATGATGACTGGTAGTAGCCACTGAGGCAAGGTGAGTTTAGAGGGTTGGGGGTTCCCCTGGGAGGGGAGACCCAGCATGTTGCGGGTACTGATGGGGAAGAACTTCAGGGCAAAGGGCACTGGGGTCTGGGAGGGACACAGGGGCTAGCAGTAGGCGAGACGCTGGCCTGCAGAGGATGCTCCGTATGCTGGAAAAAGAGCTAATTCCCAGATGACCAGAAGAAGGCACCATGCCAGTGAGTCTTCGACCTCGCTATAGACCCAAACAGTGTTAAAGCTGTTGCCACAGTTTTTACTCTGTTATGTTTTCCTAAGCATTTTCTTGGCTAAGAATCCTGTTCCTAGGTACAGTGAAGTCAATGGGAGCCCAATGGGTGGGCACCCAATGACAAAATTTGACTTTAAGGATAAAATTTCTAAGACCAGAAAGCTCAGAGGTTCAATTCAGATGAGATTCCAAAAATTGAACTAGAGATGGGCTCAAGCCACTAAATTTAGAGCCATGTTTTGAAACCTCCCTCCCAAAGATTGGGCGTGTTTGGATCTGGGATTTGGCCTGTATCTATCTCTGTTCAGGATGCTTATCCAAAGAGAACTTCTTCAGTTTAGAAACTGGGTTGGAAAATTTACCAGAACAGGTTTGGTCCTAACATCTTTGGTACTTTCTGGTGCAAGCAAGGTTAGAAAAGCTCCAAAAGTCTGTTCTTATGGTATTTTAGTACTTCAGGTCCCAGCCAAACCAGGAAGTGCAAAGACATGAAAAAATGGGATGGGGACTTGAAATAGCTAAGCTTTTATAAAACTTCAACCAAGTCTCAGTTTGAGCTGAGTACAAAGAGACTGAATTTTAATGGATCTAAACTAGCTCCCCTGTCCCTGGGTGAAACTGATTTGTCACAACCATTGTGTAATACTAATGAAAGTGCATTGTACTTCAGTGCAAACTCCTGTACTTTGGCTAGGGTGACAGTGGCCAGTGCCAGATATTTCAGAGGAAAGGCCAAGAACCCTGCAATAGGCAGGGAAGATCTGCTGCCTTTTCTCCTCCCGCTTTGTCTCATCATGACCTCTAACTGTAGGTGCCAACTCAGTGGGTACTCTGAGGCTGGAGCGCTCAGGGAAAATAATAGTGGGTGTTCAGCCCCCACCAGTCGCAGCTGTTTGTTGGAGCTGCTGATCAGCTGTTTGGTAGCTGTGGGGGGAGGCTTGAGAAAAGGCAGCGAGCAGCTGGCAGCCAGGGGCCTTAGGGAGGGGCAAGAAGAGGCAGAGCAAGGACAGGGTCTCAGGGGATGGGGCAGCGTGGGGGTGAGGCCGTGGGATGGAGCAAGGATGGAGTACCCCTGGGAACAAATAAGTCAGCACCTCTGCTTCTAATAGTTAGCAATTGGTTTAAGCCCTGAAACATGAGGTTTAAAGTCCCTTCCTGAATGATGAGAACTCTGGATATTCTTGATATCCATATAACTGTCCAACCCCCTTTGAAATTCTAGAATCAGATCCTTAAAGGTTTTTGCTACACTGATTATAATGCAAGCTTTTCTCATACAAATAATGTCTCGTACTTTTCTCTGTCTTTCTGGGCTGTGCAATACCCAGAATATAGTATGTTATCCTTTTATTGATGGAAAATGATGATTAGGGGATTTGTCATGTAAGATTTGCCTGAGTTTTAAAGCTGTCGTCATTCAAGCAGATTTTTACCAGAGTGCGGCCGGGGGGGGGGGGGATTTTATTAGAATGTAGCCCTTCTGTAGCTGTAAAAGGTTTGTTTTTGACGCTGCATAGATGTTTCAGCAGCACAGCACCGCATATCTGGGAAGAGGGAGCCATTTTGCTGGAAAAATGTCCACAGTTGATGAGCAAGAGCAAGATGTCCTGAAAATCATGCGCCAGGTTTAAGAAGTGGCTGCTTGTTAAAAATGTGTCTAGTAAGTTAAAATTGACAGAAGAAAGCTTCGTGCAAATCGAGCTGCTGTAATTTCCAAAGCCATCGCAGTTGAATCAGCAAATCTCTGTCGGTACATAATGGATGCAACCAGTGTACCATTATAATGCCCACAACAATACTTATGTTACTAAGCTGTTTAAACTAGTCATTTATTATAGTGAGACTCCATCATTCTAGTGTGTCTTCTTGGGCTCCTTCTCTTCCCACATCTTCTGTGTTTATAAATCTATCTCCAATTAAACCCTTTGAAAAGGCCCTTGCAGTCCCTACTAACTCTATGATTCTACACAACCAGTTCTGGGGATGCCACTGCTTTGTTTCAACTTATGCTAAAATCTTCATGCATCCCTTCATCCCTTTTAGTCTTGGCTTTTGCCTTTCTATTGTCTCTGCAAATTCCACTTCCTTGCTTCTCAGTATGTACAAAATGCTGCTGCTCATTTCTCATATGTTACAAGAAGTGTGACCACATATGCCCATCTTCAGATGGTAAGGAACTCCACTGACTTCCCATTCATTTCAGGATTTGGCTAAAATCTGACCCCTGGGCCTGATACTCCACTCTGTTACAGCTGCGTGTCCCTACTGACTGTAGTGGTGTAATACTGGAGTACGAGTGGTATAACGGAGTGGAGAACTGGGCCCATAATTTTGAAAACCCTACATGGACTTGTCTGCTGACCTCATGAGCCTGATTCTGCTTTCATTTACACCAGCGTAAACAGGGAGTAACTGCACTGAAATCAGTGGAAATTACTGGTATAAGTGAGACCAGAACCAGGATTCTCCTCTCCAGAGAGGACTTGTGCTTGCCTGTGGGGTTGCGGAACGGTGGGGACAGCTGGCTTCAGCAATGTTACTGAGCATGCTTAGTCTGTGTGAGCTTGCTCAGTAGAAGACATGCAGCAAATCTGGGGTGGTACATGACCCTGAATGCCCCCCGCCCCCCCGACTGTCTCTGCTCCTTTCGTTACTTCTTTTCTAGCTCCTTCAGCACCAGCCCTCACTCTTTTTTCCTGCAATCTCATCCCTGCTATTTAAAGCAATTTTCATGCATCTCCATCTCTTCTTAAAAATCATTGTAACATGTATCTCCTCTTCTCTGTGCCCCTCCTTTACTATTTCTCTCACTCTCAGTTATTGGTATTATGAATCCATGCCTTAGTTTGTTTTTGAGCGTAGGACTTTACACTCATGGAAGGGGAGTTTTTTCTATGTAATGAATGACCACAGAATCAGACACAATCTCTTTACGCCACATTTTCTGTAATTTATGACATAGATTATCTACTGCCTTTGTTTTTCAACTCTAAGTATTCTTAGATGCGGTTTGTATTAGAGGTGGGACTTTATCAAAAACTGAAGCCCAGACAACCCCAAAGTTTGAATTCAGATCATCTGTTTTGTATAGAGATGATTAGAAAATGAACATTTTTTTTGTCAAGTTTTCATCTCGAAATGTACTCCTTTTTCCATTCATTTATATTTTTACAGAAATGTTTTTCAATTAAAAAATTCATTATAGAAAATGTTATTGAAACTTTTTATTACCAAAGCCATAATTATTTCAACAATGTTTTAGAAAGATGTAAAAAGGTCTGACATTTTTCATGGAATAAGGAAAAAATGTGCTTGTCATCAACTTTGTGAAAAAAAATTGTTTTCTAAAAATGCCACTAACAAAACAAACAAACTGTCAACCAAACAAACACCCTTTCCCCAGCCTCACCCCAATTTTCGTTGAAAAATGTTGACCGGCTCTAATTTCTTATGAAAGATGCTACATTTAACAAAACTGTGCCAGGCAGAGACAATTTGCTTCATGACATCTACAAATGTATGTAGTTCAGGGTTCTCTTTTACCTCATGTATTGTTCTTTAGGATTCTACAGTTACCATCCTGCCAATGCATGAGTCGTAGCCAATTACATGAGAAGTTCCATTTACTTCAGTGGGCTTTCGTAGGTGAGTAAGGAGAAATATAATGTGTAATGGTGGCAGTACAGTACAGTACAGTAGCCCACATGAGCTAATGGAGGCCATTGTGCTTTGGGATGAATTGGATCTGTGACACAAAACAGTGGAAACTCAGTTACGCCTACAGTAAATATGATCTTACTGCTAATAGCACACAGTAGAACAAGCAGCACTGCTGACTAATCTATGCTTTCTTTAAAGCTCTCAAAAATACTCCCATTGCCTGCTAATGTACAGGACAAATAAAAGCCATCTCTGTTGCATGTGAACTGCAACTGAATCCTCAGGGTGCTAAGGATAGAGGACTAAAGGCTTCTCTTTTACACAATCCTAACGCAATCCCGTTTTAAACAGACTGCATAAAGGCTGAACCAGAAGTCGGGAGGTGCAGCCTGCAATAGCAATTTGAAAAGTCACAGATTCTATTTACTGCTCACATCCTGTAGAGAACACCTTGCACATATTGTGAGAGGAGCGGGTTTTGGGGCAGGTGTGTGAGAACCATGTCCCAAACAGATACCCTTCCTAAATGCTGTGCTATTTTTGCAAGTTTTCATCAGATAAACAAAGGCCCATTCTTGGTCCTGTTGAGGTCAGGGGCAAAATGTCTATTATTTACATTTCTAAAGTAGCTAGGTAAGCTCTCACCTAGACTGTGGGTCAGGAGCTGTCTTCATTGTTACTAGTTTGCACTATGTCTGGCACAGTGGGGCCTTGATCCTTCACTGAGGTTCCTAGGTGCTACTGTAATCGAAATAAATCATTGTCATCATCACTGGAGTAGCTCACTTCTGTGGAAGAAAAAGCAGGCCTTTACTTTGTACTTGGCAAAAATGAGTGCGGATACGTCATGGCAAGGAGGTGGAATGGGAGTTCAAAGGGTAAACTCCAAGGTGCTGCACTGGCATATTTTCATAAGCAAGGCTCCCTGGCCACCATATGACAGTACTTATCTGAAGCTGAGAGAAGGGAATATCAAAAAGCATTTTTCAATATGAAAGGTGTATATTTAGTTGTATTGTTAATTATGTGGGGGCCTGTAGGACTTCCTGTAAGCATTTTTTATTATTAAAAAGACTTTTCTTGGTGGTGTAGAGGGAGAAGGGAAGTGCCTGGGGTAGATGAGAGAGCGCCATAATGGAGATGGTGGTGATGGCTGTTGAGTAGTAGTCAAGAGATCTGGATTCTGCTTAGGGTTCTAGGGCCTTGGGCCAAATCTCTTGTCCTCTCTGTGCCTAACCTTCCCATCTGTAAAACAGGGATAAGGTATTGGAGTTGTGTGGGTTGGTTATTGTGTGTAAAGGACTATGAAATCCTTGGATGGAAGATGCTACTCCTTTGCCATGATGCCTTCAAACTAGTTAATAATGGCTGGGCCACTGGTGTGCTGAGACCACTGCCTACCATGCTGACTACTGTCTCATTGTTCCCTTGTACTCCACTGTCTGTCTATCCTTTTGGTTTCTCTTGTCTCATACGTGGAGTATAAGCTCTTTGGCCAGGGACTGTCTGTTTTGTGTTTGTACAGCACCTAGCACAATAGGGTCCTGGTCTAGGGCTCCTAGGCACTATAGTAATACAAATAATGAGAAGTAATAATTGTTAGAACTCAATCCACACTGGATTCCTTAGGGTGGAAGGGTCTATATGAGGCACTACAATGCTGTTAACTGCACTGGAAATTGGCTGCAAGTTGCAACAAACAAACAACTCCACCCCAGTACCTCAGTTAGGTACTAAGCATATTCCTACTTACCCCACTGTGGCTTGGAGGTGATGCGAGGAAGGCAATAAACTCCTGGGCCTCCACCAATTGCCTCATGGAAAAAAATTCCTTCCTGACCCCCCTGAACAGGTGATCACCTAGATCTGCGTCATCTGTCAGGCCAGGTTCCCATTCCTAATATGGGTGGATAGGGTGGGGCTGCTGGAACAGAGCCAAAAGAGACTCCATGTGGCTCCCATGCTGAGTTGAATTTTGGAAGCTGGGCAATGCGGTCAATCAGCTCCCTACTCCGCAGCTGGCCAAAAGATGCCAGGCAGTCCCAGGGGGAGGAACTACCTGTTGGCCCTTGGTGACTCTCTCTCTCCCTTGCTGCTAGGACTGTTGCTGCTGGCCCCATCATATTGCCCCACAGTTGATGCAGATGGGTGGCATTTCAGATTCTTATAGTTGCTGTTTAATTGCTGGAAGGCTTTAGGCAGGGCACATGATCCAGTTATCTGCTCCTGGACCCAGTTTTACCCTTGTCTGTGGAAAATGTTTGGTTGAATTGCTCAATTTTCCACTGGCCAGCCTACAGGAGACAATGTTTTTCAGGAAGATTAGACTGTTGAGGGTCATTTCTAACTTGCTATGCTCACAGAAAAGTACTGCAGTTATAAATTTGACCTGGCTGGCTAAATTGGACTCTACAGACAGGAGGAAAAGAAGAAGGTGGCAAGAGAGATAAGATGGGGGGAAAAGGAACTGATCCACTAGCAGTGTCTTAGGTTAACATCCCATGAGTTGACACAGCCATGACATGATGATGTCATCTGGCTCCCTCTCTTGATTGTCCTAGTCAGAACATCTTTTAAGTTCAGGAAAAAGAAAACCCAATGATTTGACAGTAAATTGCTGGGTCCCAAAATGTGCAGGTAGTAATGATGGAGATGATGCTCAAATCTCCCTGTCAGATGAGAAAGTTGCCAAGCGCTTCTCAGACGAGAATTATCCAAAATGGGCAGCAACCTTGTCAGATCAAAAGTGTTCAATCAAAACAAGTTTTAGATTATCCAAATATCGATGCTTTCTCTCATTTTGAAATTATTCTGATCTGTCACTATATCAATAATGTAACTTCACCAGAAATCTCATATTCCCCTAATTAATGATTCTTGAGACAATGACTTCTTTGGCTCCCATCTGATTTCTTCCAGCAACAATTTTATGTAACATGGTTTATTGTTAAAGGGCATTTGGCCACCCTTCACCTACTCTGGACAACTTTAACCCAGGGCGAAGATTAATGCAACATCACAGAATGGGGAGAGCATGTCAGAAACATCCCATCAGTGCTAACATGGAGTCAGATTTGTTTCCTCCAATCCTACTTGAAATAGTGCTCATCAGTGTTTAAAACAATGGCTGAGGCCAGCTCCTACTTAAGGCTCCCATGTTGTTGACAGTGCAGCTGAATCTATGTTAGCAATGACAGGAACCGTAGGCACATCCATAGAGATACAACAGTCAACAGCAGAGCCTGGAAAAAGCAAGATAGAGGAGCAGTGTTGCTAGTTATCTTGAAGACTGATCTGCGCTTTGATGGAGACCTGAAGTAAAGAAAAGTACACTTATATTAACAGCAAAACCTGCAGCAGTCTTCAAGGTAACCACAGGAACTGAACTTTCAATAAAAATAAACTAGGGAAGAATTTCCTGAATCTGTGTCCATTCATTTCTCTCCTGATCCAGGAACACAAATCCTTCTTGTCTATTGCTTGAAAATTGGAACAATGACACAAAAAGGGAATGAGGAGATGGGAAAATTGTTACAAGTGGTACCAGCAGTGTATTGTGTACTACGTGCTTAAAAATGCATCTTGTGGCACTGGAGGAAAAGGAGATTGTCAGTACAATGTGATAACAGGCAAGCCAAATTCTGTTGATGTTAACCGCACTGCAGTTGCTAAAGTTGCACTGATTGCAACGAAAACAGGACTAAGTTCATTATCTCTTCTTTGTCTCTCCTGGGCTGTGCAGCTTTGCTATTTTGGTTGGCTAGGTCAGAGCCTCTCCTTCTTCTGCTCCTCATGTAAACTTCGGATGCGCTGAGTACAATAAAACATTCCTTCCTCCGCTTATAACCAAACAAGGTGAGGGGGGTTTATAAACTTTTTTCCTGACCACATCTGGCTTGTTTCACAAAATGGCTTTTGTTTTTTTGTTGCAAAGTCTGAATTTCAATTTGTCTCTTTTTTTTTAATATCAACAAAGGAGCCAAGGATATCCCCCCACTCCATACTGAGCATACCTGTCAGTTAATAACTCCCTAAAATCAAAAGTCTGTAATAACTATGTTCTTCCCACAAAACCACAAGTGTCTGCTGAACACTAGATTAACTGACCCTGTCATCTTTTCATAGTCTGTATGTTCCTCAGGCTGCTTTAAGAGTGTTCATTCTGTACTTTTTATAAGTAGTGTTCTTAGTATTCAAGGAAATCCCAAGTAACTAGAAAAAAACGGACACTTACTGCAGATCAACCAAATATTTTGTAGATGCATCACTCAGCTTACAGATGTGCTAATGCCACAATTAGAATGGGATGTGGTATGTTTAGAGGGAGTGCCATTTAAACTTATTTGAAACCTTCTCATTGCCTGAGGCTTTTATATACAACACATGCCCACGCTTCCTGCTCTTGTGAGGGGAAATGCACAGAATGCTAGTGACTCACCAGGGGTGTTATTTTAATAACATTTGTCATACGGAGGTAGCATCAAGTGGTCAGTCTGTTTCAGATGTTATGTTTTCCGCTCTCGGCTGTGCACTGCCATAATACTGGATGCTTACGCCCACTATTTATTTTCTGTGCAGAGAGTGAAGGACAAATGAATTCTACTTCTGTGAGTAAGAACAGAATGATTTTTTTCTTCAAAGTCTAAACAGTGATTGAATTTCTTTGCCCTGCTTTTTGAGATGTTTAATTATGCTTTGACTAATGCCAAACCCGCAAAACATGAGGGAGGGGGGCGGGCAATACACCTGCTCTGAAAATGCATTACCCATCTTATCTAAAAGCCAGTAATTGATATCTGAGATGTAGCTATAGCTTTGAAGAGGGGAAGGAGGCTAGCTTCTTATTGTGTTGTTAAAAACACCCCCACCAAACCAAACCAATCAACCAAAAAACCAACCCAGCCCCACCCTATGTTCAAACTTCTAAACTCAATTTATGAAGTTGGTAACTGGAGCATTAAACAAAGAGAACAGATCTGATGGCAATGTCAGTCTCGTGCATCCACTTAGTGTAAGTTTACATATGATCAAGAAACTCAAGCAGTATAGATAGTATTTAGAATTCTGAAATTAGGAGACTTCATGTACATAAACATACCAGTAATTGGGAAACTGAATCTCAGACCCTCAAAGGGATTGAGGTGCCCAACTACCATTGATATCAGTGATCTGGGCCTGGGTTTCTCCTCTAGATCACTTGTTCAAAGTCGACCTCGGTGAGTAATGGCTGAAAGGCCCAAATGCCGAACTGAGTAACACACAGGGCTCCCATTCTCTTCAATGGGTCTTTGGAGGACATTATGGTTTCATTCTAGGTCCTAATGTTGTATTCTTCAGGGTTGACCCCCCAGGGCCTTCCACCAGCATTAAAAGCATTCACATAAATATAAAGCTTATAAATAACTGACACAATAGTTTCCACTTCACATATAGTATTCAAAATTAATTTTTGAGAAGCAGCAGAAGACCAAAAAAAAAAAGGCTAAAACTAAATTCTGCCATAGAAAAAGGCAAGATATGGATGGGAACCAATTTGGAGATTTTTTTTTAACTTGATGTGCATCATTTTCATGAAAACGTAATAAAGCTGATTGCCATATTAGCTCCTAGTCTCTCTGAGGCCCGGATCATGAAAGCCACTAATGTTACCAGTACTCAAGTTAGGAACTTTACAAAGGGTGCTACATTTTGCTTGTCAAGCATTTTCCAAGAGAAACCCGTGAGAGGCCAGGCCATGGGTTTTGTGGTTAGAGCAGGAGTCAGAAGTCAAGGGTCAAAGGTGAAGTCAGGGAGTCAGACTGAGTAGTGAGGCAAGGCTGGGAACAAGCAGGCACAGGGGCTAATGCAACCATGGGCAAATGAACTGCTGCTGGGTGCAAGAGCCAATTTGCTGACGCTCTCCACCACTCAGGTGGCGTAGCCAGCCAGGCAGCTTAGTACAGGCCAGCTGGATTTGTTAGGTTGCTCAACGGCCTTCAGTCCTGACAAAATCTTTATGTTCAAAGCCATTTATGAAGTTTACAACGTCCAAATTGGTTAAATATTTCAGACACATGGTCTACTGCACAGATGTACCAGTATGTGCAGAGTGGCCCCCTTTCGGCAAAATACTTATATATGCACTTAAGCTTCAGCACATGCTTAAGTATCATTGAAGTCAACTTTTTAAGCACATGATTAAGTGCTTTGCTGAATAGGGATAGGCTTAAGCAAAGACCTAAGTGCATTGCTGAATTGGGGCCAATGTGACGACATGCTCAGACAATTCTTGTAAAGGTGACCAGATGTCTAAAGCCCACAGTGGAATGCCTGTTTCTAGTGAGGTGGAATTGCATAATTGATATTACATCAGTGTGTGAACGAAGCCAAATAATATAGCAACCGTTAAAATAAAAAAGTTATTGTGCTGTGGGGTATTTCTATCACAAAGGGGGAAGTCGTCAGATGACAAATGGCAAGAATTCTAAAATTTAAATTGGAAACACATTATCTACCTTTTATATTTGTACTAGCCTTCTTCTGCTGTGTCACAATGAAGAGAGTTTCCGGCCTTTCTACTGTGGATAGCCACATACCTTTCTTTCCCACGGTAACACACGTAGGACATAAATATACAAAAAAAAAATAAAAATAGGACATTTGGCCACTTTACCTTGATGCACAAAGTAGATTAGCTTCCTGAAAACTAGGACAACACTATTCAAAGTAGAACAGCCAGTCACCCCATTCTTGTATGTCTTGCATTACGAATGTCTCCTTTAAAGCAAATGCTTTAAGAAATGTTTTTGGCCTAGTTAGTAAAGTGTGCTCTCAGAAAGGATTCATCATGCATACAAACAGACCAAACCTTTAACTTTGTTTCTGGAACTCAGATATAAGCTAACAATGAGCAGGAATTGCACTGTGGGATTTGCTATGCAAATAAACACAGCATCAAACAATCCACTTTGCTTCCTGACTATCTAGTGATTCCTCTGTAACAAAGCTGCCTTCTTTAACTGATGCAACTGTATCATAACCAAACTTACACATTGATTTGCTATGAGGAAGGGAAGCGAGAACAGTTAATGGTTAAATTAAGCTGGTGGAGGGAGATGACCATAGATTCTCTCTCTCTCCTCTTATAGGTGAGGCCGTGTGTAAAAATTACTTTAGGTAACCAGTATATTTTCCCCACTGTGAAGAGGTTCTTGTCTGTGAAGAACTGTCTCTGTATCGAAGCCTTTTGTTAATCTGACCCAAAACCATGTTGTTTGTGTCAGTTAAGTAAAATTCAAGGAAATAGATGGGACAGAACCTGCAACTCAGAGGTTTCCTTTCTCCACGCTAAGGCTCTCCTCTCAGCAGAATCAGGACCATGACATCTACAGTCTTGTTTAAGAACATGTGCTGCTTGCAGGGTTGTAGCATGGTATTCTTGGTCAGTAAAGTCTGTTTTTTGTGGCTGTCTAGGAACCATGTTATAACAGTAATATGGAACCATGCTATAGACTACATGAGTGGAGGGGCATGCCGTTTATAGAATGGGTCAGTTAACATAGTTTGTGCTACAGCCCTATTAAAAATATTTGTATTTCCACATGGTTGCAGCTAGTTCTGATCCCAAGTAGATAGGGTGAAAGAGTCGTCTTAGACTAGATCAGGGACTTCCCAGACCACGTGTGCTACTAAAGACTCAAGTTTCACTCTACTGAGGCTCATCATTAGCTGTATGGTCAAACCCCTAGAGCAGGGGTAGGCAACCTATGGCACAGGTGCCGAAGGCAGCGCACAAGCTGATTTTCAGTGCACTCACACTGCCTGGGTCCTGGCTACTGGTCTGGGAGGCTCTGCATTTTAATTTAATTTTAAATGAAGCTTCTTAAACATTTTTAAAACCTTATTTACTTTACATACAACAATAGTTTAATTCTATATTATAGATTTATAAAAAGAGACCTTCTAAAAACGTTAAAATGTATTACTAGCACACGAAACCTTAAATTAGAGTGAATAAATGAAGACTCAGCACACCACTTCTGAAAGGTTGCCAACTCCTGCCCTAGAGTAACAAAGAAATGGGGGCTAATGAAAGGGAAAACCTTCCACAATTTTAGCCACTACATACCTTGTGGAAAGGAAGTTGGGAAAAGTGACTCCAATGGGACTGGAGGGTGCTTTGCCACTGGAACAGGTCTTTCGGGCACAGTCATGGGTGTTCTTGAAGCAACACGTGATGTCCTTTTTTGTATGCTTATCCACAGCTATCTCATAATGATGCTGGTGTCTGAACTCCTGGGCCTGACTGAAAATAATAATATTGTACCTAGTTCTCATTAGTAGACCCTTTGCCATCTTTAATGTATTTGTCTTCCCAACACCTCTGTGAGGTAGGGTGGTGTTGTTACACTCATTTTTACAACTAGGGAACTGAGACAGAGAAAGGTGATGTGACTTGTCCAACGTCACGCAGGAAGTCTCTGGCAGAACAGGCTAGTCCTGGGACCATTCTTTGGAGATTGTAATCTTGCTTATGGACACTCCAAGTTCTTTTCCGTGTGTTTTGCAAGCCATGGTTGTATCAGGCTGTCCCCTATTTTTAGCCCCATAGTCTTGTTTAATCTTAGAAGTTTCCAGGCTATTTTATTTCTATATAGACAGAATGAATATATATAATATAGGTAAATAGCTTTATAAACAACAATATATAAAGGAGAGACCATTTGAGAGTGGGTTTGGCTTGCTTAGGCAAATGACCTCTTATTTATATAGCTTATAAAGCCATTTAATCCTACATATAGAGGAGGGAGGTCCAAGACTAAGTAAGATTTTACCAAGAAGCAGTAAAGGTTTTCATGGATATTAATGCCTTTAAAGGACTTTAGCCCAAACCTTGGGAAATTATTTAGCCTGAATTAATCTGATGGATTCCAGTGTCTCCTATGCAACTTAGACTTTCTTTTTTTTCATTTTTAAAAGAGGGATTTACCGGGCTGGGTTAGGGAAGCTGCAATAGCAGAAGCTCCCCTGTAGTACGCAGTCCTACAAAATACTGAGTGCTGTCACTCAGAACTGAGTGTACTTAGCACTTGGAAGCATCAGGCTTATAGTTAGCTTGTCATGGAGAACATACGACCAAATAAGGAAAATGCTTTCTGCCAGAGACTAGTTGATGGTTGTTTTTTGATGTCATTGGTGGTGATTTGGGACAGACGATCTGGGCTACCAAAGCTGGGCCTTAGTCACACACCTGAGCAACCCAAACAAGCACAATACAAGGGTTGCCAACCACCTTGTGAGTGATCCCACCCACAAAAACAGACTGCTTATAGGGGGGGTTGAGTGACTCATCTTTTCTGCATAGTTATTACTGCAATAGAATTGCTCTCCTCTAAGGTGGTAAGGGATAGATTGTGTATTGTGTTTCCACTGGGGAGTTACTATTTATACATACTCTCCCAATTAAAAGGTGCCATTACTATTTCTTAATTATGATTGTACAGCACTCCATATCTTCCCTAAGGATCAGTGGGGACACATTACATCCCTACAGCTCATGAATCCTGTTCCAAAACAATGAACAACAAGAAAGACTTGTGTGTGTTTGTAGCTAGGGGAGCGTGTTAATCCTGTGTGCAGGACTCTAGTGTTTGCATTGTAAGTACCTGAGTTTATTTGTATTTCTTTTCACTGCCTCAAGGGATCCATTTATGGGGAAGAAGTACCATTGGTTCTGGGCTTCGCCTGGTATTTAAATTCCTGAAGGGTGGTAATGCTATGAGAAGATTAGGTCTTGTGTGAATTTATCCCCAAGGATGTCTCCATCAGGCAAACAACAAAATATCTAGAAAAAGCATACATACAGTACACATTCCAGGGTATTTTTGTTTCTTTGGGTTTATCCCAATATGATGATAGACAAGTGATGAACTGAGCACTGACAACTACGCGCAAAGCATTTGTTTATTGTTTCTTTGCTCTTCCACTCTGCAGCCCCACCACACCTTTGTCTGATCAGTCACTGGTCACATCTTGTGTTAAAACTATATTTGAGCCCCTTGACCTGGACTGTCTTTTTACTACCTATTGGTACAGGGCCTAACCCTGTGAAGTCCTGATCCTTGACTGGGATCTGTAGAAACTAACCTAGTGCAAATTATTAATAGTAATAGAGATATTTGCATTGCAGCCGAGCCCAAATACTTAGCTATAACAAACCAGTATGTTTTGTACTTTGAACCAAATTCTCCCAGCTACAGCCTTATGAAATGAACTGCTAGAGAATTCGTGCCCTTTGAGTGACTTTTCTGTATGACCCTCAAGGGCTCAAACCTGGACACCCTTGCTCACGTGAGTAGCTCCACTGATGTCAGTAGGACTGCCTGGGTAAATAAGGTTTGCAGAATCAGGTCCTATGTCAATGACCAAAGAGAGTTTATTTCTGCACAAGCACTAATGATCACATACTCTCTGCTTGAGTAAGATGAGCAACGTAAATATGAGTTTTAAGCAAATAAGTTCCAGGTGTTATTGGGTACATAATGTGATGAAGTTGTGCTGTTTCACTTGTGTCTCCTAAACAAGATGCAGGTGTGATATGCCCTAGCAGCTACAGAATGTACCGATGACTCAGAGAAAAAAAAAAAATGAAACCAACCGCCAAAAGTATAATGTCCACTGATGAAGTCAAGTAGCAAACAACCAGGCTAAGTTTCAACAATAGGTCAGATTAACCACAGCTAATAGAGAAGTAAAACCAGTGGTCAATTTGCAAAAGGGAAAAATGTGTTTGAAACACATCTCCACAATAATCTTTATAGCAGGAATAGGGGTGGGAAAGTTTACCACACACAATGCATAAGTAGCCTTTTGAAGACTATCTCACCATAGACTCATTCTGGATATTTCTATGTATCTGTGGATATACAGGAGGGATGCATGTGTGTATGAATATGTGTGTCTGTGTCGATGGCCTCGTTTCTCAAGTGTCTAGTGATTTACAATGCCTCAATTTTAGGTTGCTCAGCTTGAGACTCCTTACAAAGAGGCCTCTCTCTCAGAAAGTGTTAAGCACTCACCCTCTGCATATCCAGCTCTTTTAAGTTGTGCCAAGCTGGGTACTCAAATTCCCTTTCCACTTTGTATAAAGTGTGTGTGTGTGTACACATATATGAATGGTTCTGGGCTCTTATGTAGAGTTGGGGCAGGGGGTGAAACACCTTCTCCAAGGAACAAATAAAAATGACCAGTGTCCTACTGGATAATCCAATGTTCCATTTTTATAGGGACAGTCCTGTTTTTTGGCACTTTTATTTATATAGGCACCTGTTACCCCCACCCTGTCCCGTTTTTTCACAGTTGCTCTCTGGTCATCCTAGTGTCCTAGCAAGTCCCAGATTCCTAAGGGTTAGATTCAGGATAGATTTTTGTAATTAAACTTTTACCAAAGGAAGTTTAAGATGACAAAGAAATAGTCCTGATGTTTCAGAAGCTCATTTCTGTAACTAAGGGCTTGGTTACACTGGCACTTTATAGCGCTATAAAGCCCCCACGAGCGCTATAACCTCCTCCCCGTCCACACTGGCAAGGCACGTAGAGCGCTATAACTACTGAGTTATAGCACTATTGTTAATCCACCTCCGCATGGGGAATAAGGGCTGTAGCACAGCTGCTGTAGTGCTACAGCAAGAATGTGGACACCCACTGCGCTACTAGTGATCTCTGGAGATGCCTAGAGCCATTTAAGGCAATTGACGTCTCCTCCCTTTGTTTTGAACTCGGCTGGAGGAATGCGGAAGTACCTCTTTAGAGTTTCTCTCTTAACTCGGCAGATAAGCAGTGCAAATGTTTAAGGAGGGAGCCTGTGTGAAAACAAAGCCTTCTGTGAACGGAGGCTCACTGACAGGCTTTCAGAAGAACGGAAAAATCACTATCTCTCTCCCTCCGCATACACACAACGCGTCCCCCCTCACCCCCCTCGTTTAAAAAGCACGTTGCACCCAGCTGAATGCTGGGATACCTGCCCTAATGCACTGCTCTTAATGCCGCATTAAGTGCCCCAAATGTGGCCATGCTATACCGCTGGCGCGTCTGAGTGTGGACATACAATAGCGCTATACATATTACTGTATAAGGGGACCGCTATAACCAATAGTGCTATAATCTTGTAAGTGTAACCATACCCTAAGTTCAAAGATATTCTGGCCTTCAGAGTGAAAGCCGAATCCAGGAGATTGTTGCTAACTTCAGCTCTCCCTTTGTCTTTGCAGCAGGCAAGGAGGGCCTTGGGAGTATTCCTGCGTGGCAGTGTCATTGTGCACACGCAGTGTATTCGATGGCAGTAACCCTCTGCCTGCCTTCACAGCAAGGCAGGAGGAATACAGCCTGTGTGCATCTCATTGACGCTTAAACAAACAACTCCTTGGCTCTGAAGTGCCAGCATTCCAACTCCATGGCTCACTTACTGATAGAGTTGCAAACATGCTTCAGCAGAGTGCAAGACAAAGGTCACCTTTTTTAGTTACATGTAGGAGTTTTAATGATGATTATGCAACACTCTAACACCTGCCCCTGTGATTACTGAGATTTAGTACATTCTTATGTACTGTACTTCAAAACAATCCAGCGAGACAAAAGGGCATCAGTGCCTACAGCTACAAAGACTTAAACCTCCACAGAAGTACAAAGACCAATTTGACCCTACCCTGCCCATTGCAAACATTATGGGCCAAGTTTTGTTCTTACCTCAAAATAAATCACTGAATTCAATGCGGCTGCCAAAATGCAGTTGACAGCAGACTTTACCCATTGACTTCAGTGGAGTTGTATGGAGAGTGATGGAAAAGTTTGGCCCCTTAAGCCTTTTCTACTTGGGAAATTTTCACTGGTTTATCTTAAATTGGCTTTTAAATCCATTTAGTTAAACCGGTGTGAATGTAAGCATGGACATTCCTATTTTGGTTTAGCTTAAACTGATTCCTAATTGACTTAAGTTAAACAAAAAAAGGCCTGGTTTGAACTGAAGTAACTCTCCACCCAGCCCTTTGCACTGATTTCACTGCTATAAAATCACACTGTTAGTTAAACTGGTTCTCAGATAGATGAGCCTTTAGGTTTGCAGATACAGTGTGAAATAAAGGGGAGGAGAGAGAAACCACGCAGGCCTAGGGTTGGCTACCCTTGAAATTTCAAAGCGCTGCTGCGGGAATGCTCCTGCAGAAGCACTTTGAAGTTTGATTGTGGTCGCGGGAGAGAGTTCTCCCAGCACTCCTGGTAATCCACCTCCATGAGGGGATTAGCTCCAAGCGCTCGGAGCCTGGCTCCCAGTGCTCGGAGCCTGTCCACACTAGCGCTTTAAAGCACTCAGACTTGCTGCACTCTGGGGGGTGTGTGTGTGTGATTTTTCACCCCCCTGACCCAGCAAGATAGAACACTAAAAAAACTCAGGGTAGCCAAGCCCAAGCTACCAGGAGAAGCAATTTAGAAATAAATGCAGAATACTACAAGTGTATTAGCCCTAGGGATGTGTGGAGATGCCCGTCCTGCCTGCTAGCAAATGACTCCTTTCTAGTAATTTTGTTTTGTAAAGCATTTTAGTAAAAACCTCTGGCTAAGCAGACAATTCCCACACCATGTCTCCCTCCTCCTCCCCCGCAACCCATTTTCAGATTGCTGGCCAGCTGGAAGTGCGTCCTGAAACTGCCACTTCTGGGCTAGAGCCTCTGTAAATGTTGATATTTTTTTTTATTTTTTTTTTAAAAAGGCAAGATTTTTACCTCTTGCTCTGAGGAGCATGAATGCTGCTGCTCAGTTTCTTTCTTGATGGCTTCTCCACTTGGCAATGGGTACTCCTCATCCCCAGCACCTTTTCTCCCATCACTTTGCCTCAACTTTGTTTCCCCAGCGTCTGAGCTCTGGAGCAGCAGAGCTCTAGAAAGAGAGAGGTTCTCACAGAAGGACAGCGGGGAAATGGTGGGCAGAGAGAGTTGAAACACTCTTGAGTGCATAAGACAAGGACAGTTTTTCAAAAGGGAAATTATGGCCTGTTAGGGATGGGAGACAAAATGGCTGTATTCCCTCCTCCTCCTCCTCCTCCTCCTATTCCTCACAAGCTGCAGACTTGAGAAAATAGCCTCCCTGAATTGTGTATATCACAAAGATCCTTAGTCTGGATATGCCCTGGGGAGTCACATCTGGTATAGAACTGCATACTACCTCTGCAGCTGCTGAGTGCATAAAATATCCCTTTTACCTGCAAGATGGTGAGTGCCTCCCATATCCTTTGTACTGTCTTATGTAGATGAGAGAATGAAAATCGGGGGTGAGGGTCGGGGAATGGGACTCTGAGGTGGCCAGGGAAGAAGCAGCTTCATTTTTCAGACTTCAGTAACAGGTATTTCCTCATCTTTCACAAACAGTGTATAGTGCCTGGGCCTGATTCTCTGCTCATTTACACTGGTGCAACTCCTCTGACTTCAGTGGAGTTATGCCTGATGCTCCCTGATGTAAATGAAATCAGAATTGGGCCCTCTTTCTTTTGACTGTCTGAAAAGGAACTACTTAAAAATGGAGCAGGGAAAAGTGGGCTTTTATGCACGATTAGGAAAGTGTATAAACATTATGACAGATAGTGATAAAATCTGCCACAAAATGTGGAATTCATGATACTACTTTGACACAAATGCAGGGGGAAAATATTTGCAGCTCTCAAGTGATACTCGTTCTCCTTTGCATCAGAAATACAAAATCTCATTTCTGGCTTAGTTGAGATAGTACCTGTCCTTCTCCACTTGTCTTTGATGAAGCTGCAGCTATATTGTCATACTAATTTCTAGACTCTCAAATATTGTCTGATTAGAGATTGTTCAGAGATGGGGTGGGGGAGAATTGGGTGCACAGGAGGGAAAAATCAAGCATGGGATTTTAAAAAATTACTAACGCCATGGGAGGGTCTTTCCACAGGTAGGGGTAGAAACCCCATCGCTTAGGACACTTAACACTATAGTGGGCAAAATTTAGAAAATGAGAAAAATTCCAGCACTGCCAGAGAGAGAGAGACTCAATGATTTTAATGGGTGTTTTCTATCTTTTCTCTGGTAAGGAAAGGAGTAGGTGTTTTTGTTACATATGATGTATGATTGGCAATGGAAACACTGAAATAACAAGGAAAAAACAGAGTGAACTTAACCGCTTGTCTTGGCATTTGTAAAGACTTTCATGGGACCACTGTAATACCTCTCTACCCCTACCCCCTCAATAAATGGCTGCTCTCATGCTGTTTCTGCCTTGAACCAAGAAGCCGCGGAAATCTCAGGAGAAACAATGAACTTGTGGTAGACGGGTTGGTTTTTCAACTTTGAAGTTGGCAGAGAAGGTTGCATGAGCATGATTTACATACATAAAGCAGAGTTTTGGCACTCACCTTTGTGGTTGATTTTCCCATTTCCCTTATGTATAAAGAGTGAACAAATGTTTGGTAAACAGGAACCTAAGGTTTCAGTAACAAAAAGCTCAAACCCTTGCCCATATACATAGAGCTGCTGGAAATGTTTTCAGATGATCATGATTTGTGTCAGTCTCTCCTCGCTCATGCAATATCATGTACTATTTACCTACATCCATCACCAGCTACACTGGTTATACAATTCACATCCCAGAAACCACAACCACAATTGGCACCTTACCTGGCAGTCTCCACAGAGTTGCCAACGATTTGAATGAATGGAGAACTCCCTCCTAGGTGTCCCCTCCAGGTCAGGCTCAAAGCATGTTGGTGGGGTGATGCAGGAAAGCTTGCACAGCTGTTGCTGGGCTAGACTTGCTCTGTGAATAATTGGAGAACTTCTGCCTGCGGGGCCCTCAATCCAGCTATTCACAAACACTTAATCCACTCCTTTCTCTTTAGTGGATTTCTTGGACATTACAGTACAGGGTAAGGACAGAACCTTTCCTGCCCCAAAGCTCTAAGATAATCCAAACACATAGCATTTTGTGCAACACAAAACAGCGTAAGAAAAGAACAAACAATATCTTTATGGGGATTTAGTTATTCAAAACAAAGTGTGGGCGAGTAGACTGAGCATAGAAATGGGTGTCGGGAATGTCTAATCCTGACTTTGCAACTGCTTTGCTGTGTTGTCTTTTGCAAATTACTTAACGCCACATTGCCAGGACTATCTGGACTTGAATTCGAGTTTTGTTAAAAGAAGGCTTTACAAATCCTAAGGTCAATACAAATCTTCCCATGGTTTTTTTCCCTACTGGAATTAAAAATAGTCTGTATGTCAATGTTTTCCCCTCCTTCCAAGCCAAACGTTGCAGCAGAGTGTCAGTGCACGAGAAGCAGAAAGTGAAATGAAACAGAAATAAAAGTCTGCATCTGATTTCACAGTAGAATCATGAGAGCAGCAGCCTTCATATGTTATCCCTGTTTTTTTTATGAAGACTTGGGGGACACTCAGACCTTCCTAAAACTGGGTTTGCACAAAAACAGTGTTAGATTTCAATGTACATTTCAGATACATGAATGAAAACAAATCTGAGATAGTGTGGTACTTCAGTATTCTGGGTTTGGACATTGGGATTCAGCTGTATGTCCCTGCATGCTAAGTGAGCCACCTGTGAGAGCAACCCAGCCTCTGCTAACACACTGCCTGCAACTCCACCCTCCTGATTGCACACATTAAAGAATCTCTCCAGAAAATGACCTCCAACTCCCTTAAGCTGCTGAAGCAAGGGGAACACCTCCCCTTTCCAAATATTGCTTGGCAGAAATTTCTCCCACCGGCAGCCTGCCAAAGAAAATGTTAAATTAAACAATAAGGCTCAAGTAACCCAAGTGAGAAGAGAACTTGAAAGATGCTGAAGCATCTGTAGCCCGTGCACTATCATCTGGTACCACAGCATTTGCTAGCAAGTATTCCCTTCCACAGACTCTTTATGTGCAGGAAAAAGCAGCAGTGAAAGAATAACTTGATTTTTAATCATTTTCACTCATTTATTTTCATTGACCAAGCTGATCATAGAATCCTAGGACTGGAAGGGACCTCAAGAGGTCATCTAATCCAGACACCTGCACTCATGGCAGGTTTAAGTATTATCTAGCCCAGAGGTGGGCAAACTATGGCCTGTGGACCACATTCGGCCCCGGGAATCCGCCTGCCTGGCCCCTGAGCTTCTGGCCCCAAGAGACTAGCCCCCGGTCCCTTCCCTGCTGTTCCCCCTCCCGCAGAGCCTCAGCTCACTGCGCTGCCAGCGCAATGCTCTGGGCGGAGGGGCTGTGAGCCGTGCTGGGCAGCTGCAGGAGCTGCGGCCTGACCTGGTGCTCTGTACTGCGCAGTGGCGTGGCTGGCTCCAGCCATGTAGCACAGCTGCCCTGTCCTGGTGCTCTGCGTGGCATGGCTGTAGCACGGCCAGCCACTGGTGCTCCAGACAGCACGGTTGGGGGCAGGGAGCAGGGGGGGTTGGATAGAGGGCAGGGGAGTTTGGGATGGTGGTCAGGAGGCAGGAGTATGGATAGTGGGTGGAGTGGTCAGAGGATGGGAAGCAGGGGGTTGAATGGGGGCAAGGGTCCCAGGGGGGCAGTCAGGAAGGATGGGGGGTTGGATGGGGCAGTCAGGAATGAGAGGAGGGATTGGATGGGGCAGGAGGTTCAGGGGCAGTCAGGGGACAGGAAGGGGGGATTGGGCTAGGAGTCCTGGGGGGCCCAACAGGGAACAGGGGGCGTTGGATGGGGCAGGAGTCCCGGGGGGCCATCAGGAGGCGAGAAGCAGAGGGATCAGATGAGGAGGGGGCCGAGCTAGGTGTGGCTGTTTGGGGAGGCACAGCCTCCGCTAACTGGCCCTCCATACAATTTCGGAAACCCGATGTAGCCCTCAGGCCAAAAAGTTTGCCTCTCCCTGATCTAGACCATGAGTGAAATGTAAGAAAGTAAATTTGACTTTGAATATTCTTTCCCTTTTAATGATCTAAAGTGTTACTACAAAAGTGAGGAATTTTTGTTAGCTGCATGTGAACTTTAACTTGTGTCTCTCATGTTCCTTATTGATTGATCCAGGGTATAATATTTATCTACATCCCAAGGGGGTTCGGGAGTATTAGTTAGCTGATGACTGAGTCCAATCCTGAGTGCCCTTATCCCTCAGTGATTCCAGCGTGAGCTGGAGACACTCTGCACATGGCAGGATTGGGCCCTCTAAGTGCCCAGTAATATCACTGCTTTAAATTCTCTTTGTCAAAAAATATTTTACATTGTGTGCCACAAAAACAAACCTCCAGCTTGCAGCGCTTTAGCTAGGCACCTTATAGCTGATTTTCATTGTCCTGCCTTAGCCTTAGAAGTTAAAGTGGTAGAACAGTTCTTCCCCTTGGCTAGGTACTTGTGCAGGTCTTTATTTCTTTGTTCTCTTATTCTCTGTCGCCCCGTTTCGAGGAAATCAAGCAGGACTTTCTCAAGTTTTGAGGCTGCTTTTCTGTTTTAAGGCCCCAAGATCCCCCTCTGCAGGAATAGCTCACAGAGTTTCCTATTTATCCTTCCATGGGGATATGGTTCCTCCAGAGGAAACGCCACAGATTCCAACCCTGTAATCTGAAGATCCTACCCTTAGGGAAAAGTCCTATTGGTTTGTATAAAGAACAAGAACTAGAACTGGTTGCAAATTTTCCCTCAGCTATATTTTGGTGAAGAATCAGGTTCTCAACTATATGAAATTTGTCATGAAAAGTGTCTGCTTTCCATGGAGAATATCAACATTTGTCAAACCCCAGAGTATTGTGGTTTATGGCTGAAATAGTTCAGTTTTTGGCTGACATATTTTTGGCAGAAAATCATTTTCCAAATGGGGTGTGTGTAGCAGGGTGCTGTGCAGAAGCACCTAATCAGCCCCTGCTCAGCCAGCCCCAATCAGGGGAGATAGATTGGGGCTGGGGAAAGCCCGATGCCTGGCCTGTGGATTGGCTACACCTGCTGGCCTGAGGGCTATAAAGGCTGGAAGGAGCCAGAAGGAAGGGGGGAATGGCCAGAGCAAGGTCAATCTCCTGGCTGAGGGCTGCTGCCTTTGTGAGGAGCCAAACAAGCCTCTAAGTTGTATATAGTTTAACACGGGTGGTGGGCACTGCACTGTAAGATAATAAAGACAGAGGTGTTGCACAGTGAAAGCCTCTCTGAGCTTTACTTGGGCAGCCAGGGGGCTGTAGGAAGAGGGGGCCAGCAGACCCTGTTACAGGGGGAACCTCCATTTTCCTATTTACAAATCTTTCTATAGGCAGAATTTTCTATTAAATTCCACAGGGGAGCTCAGAAAGCTAATTAAAGTGTCTTATAAAATTCCCTATAAAATTCTTTCTATGGGTTTTTGAACTAACCCGTAGAAAGTAAGAGAAAATTCTGTCCCAGCTACCTATAAAAAAGTTCTCTATACAATTCTATGGGATTGTTATTACCACTATGTGACTGTCTTCGTTTTACATTTGGTAAATTCTATAGAACGTATCCCAAAGGAGTAAGAGATCCTTCTCCAACTCCATAGAGCTGGGATGACACCCTCTCTGTCCCTTGCTGCTAGAAGTGTGTGTGTGTGTGTGTGCATGCACAGCGGAGGCAGAACTCCCCTTTCCTATGGGTAAGTTTCCCCTTTGTGTACAGATGCATAGAGGAGCATGGAAGCCTTGGCACCTAAGCTCTCTTTCTATCTCTGTGTTCCAATGTACCCATCGCTCTCCTCTTCTGTCTTTTTAAAAGCTTCTAGGCAGGCCTCTCCTTCTCATTGCTCCTATTTCCTAATCTCCCACTTTCTCATTGCTGTCAAGGCTCAGGTATTCTTCGGTCTATTGGGCCATGCTGTTTCTTTGTTTTTGTTTTTGTTTTTGTTTTTTTTGTAAATGAATGTGGGCTTTTTTATATATTAAATATAAAATATTTTTTTAGATGCTAAGATGCCATTATTTAAAATATGTTGATGATGATGATAATCAATGTATAAATACCAAACACTTTCCATGAATATGCTGTCTCCTAATGCTGATGGCACAGGATAGTGCAATGTAGATTGGGTGCTTCCTGACAGATGGCATTCTGAATCTGGCATTTCCATTGAGTGCTGATTGCATTCAAAGGTTACATGTGGATAAATGCCATGCAAGGGCCCCTTCCCTGGTTTCATAGATGGTACATACAGAAAATTCAGGCTTCTTTTAAGGTTCAGTTCTGAGCCAAAATTCAAAACCAAGTTGAAAGGTTTAGCCAAATGTGGTGTTCTCTCAGCCTGAACTGAAACATGTCCAGATCATCTCACATGAAACTGGCAAGGAAAATATTGGACTAAAAATAATTTGGAAACCTTTGGAAGGGCAAAGATTGAATTAAGCACTAATATTTTATTTTCCAGCTTTTTCAAACAAGCTGTCCATTCAAAGAGATCCAGCATTTTTCTAGAAGTCTTATTTTTTGAAATGTATATCATAGGTTCTAATACTTATGGAATCTGTGAAAATTGTTTTCTCTTCATGTTTAAATAAAAATGTTCTCAGGAGGGAGATTGAAGATCATTATGTGGAAAGTGTGGAGAAGTATTCAATGTAGCTGTGAAAATAGTCACCAACTTACAAGAGAAAAAATAAACTCGCTTTGTGCAGAATTAATTTTTGCAAGACAGGTTTTGGATACATTTTTCAAAAGCTCCTATGTGACTTAAGAGCCTCTGGGTTTGTCTATATGGAGAGTTAGTGTGCATCAAGCTGGAGTGTAAATCTACAGCACTGCAGAGTACCAAACACTAAGTTGCCATGTAGATCCTGCTAAAAGTTCCATAGTGCGCTTTGATGTATTGCATTAAATCTCTGTATAGAGCTGTTCTAAGCCCCATGTTTTAAAAGTGACAGTCATTTAGGCCATGTCTATATGTACAGCGCTGCTGCAGCACGTCTGGTGAAGACATTCTATTATGCCGTTGGGAGAGAGCTCTCCCGTAGGCATAAAACCCCCACCTCCATGAGTGGCATAGGCTATGTTGGTGGGAGGGGTTAGCCGACCAACATAGTGCTGTGTACACGAGTGCTCATGGTGTAATTTATGACGCTCAGGGGGGTGGAATATTCATACCCCTGAGTGACATATGTTTTGCTGACATCAGCTGTGTGTACACTATGACTAAGTTTAATTGAAAGAGAGGTTCCTGAGTCCCACTGAGTTTTAATTAGATTTAGGTTCCTAAGTACCTAAGAGTACAGCTAAACAGCCCTTTAAACCCAGAGCACGGAGTCTACAGACTTGGGCTCATGCTACAGCACTAAAATCTGCTGTGTAGATATTTTTGTGATGTGGATTCCTGTCTGCTAGGACATATAGATTGAGATCAGCAACTTACTTTGTCATCAAACATAAGATGGTAAATTTGCAGTGTTACTGAAGTCATGCTGGTCCCACTTGTTTCTCTAATAAGATGGTAAGAGCTTTTGATTACTACTGACCTTGTACAGAATCAAACCAACAGCAGAACTACTCGTTAGTGATCCTAAGCCATCCAATTGCTCACTTGTTTACCTAATGGGTAGTTTTCCAGTTCTAGGGTATAGTAACTTGCATCTTTCAAAGTGATTTCAGGCAGTGACATTTTGAAAGTAACACAGCAATTGTCTTCCACTCTGATTTTGTTAAAATATAATTTCCATTTCTTCCTAGAAGTTGTTTGTGCCTCTTGAAAACATAGGATGTTTACATAGTTAACAATCTGTATGGAAAGCCTGACAACACATACCCTATTTTTAATGCTTATGCTTGGATCTTGCATTTTCCATGTACATGATCTGGAGAACAGAGATTCACAAGGAAAATCCTTTGAAATTACCTTTTTGTTTCAGTTACAGTAAAAAATACAATGCATACATAACTACCAGTAACATGTATCAGTTTGTTAGCTGGTGGAATTCCTGTAAGAGACCAAAACTGGCTATGAGGGTTATCATGTAGTCAATATTGTATCCCAGAACACTGAGAGCTTGGAATGAACAAACTAAAATTCAATATTATAATTAGACTATCAGCTTTGTGAAGCACATCCACACTGTCTGGACAGTTACTCAGAACCAGCTAATGCTTCCAATGTCCTGTCCTAACATGCACCAGGGCTTGGGTAAACCTTAGAAATGATTGTTTTGGGGGAAATCTCCACTTGCTCCAAAGTCCTGGTCAGAAAAACAGAGGATCCTTCCACTAAATGTTTATGATGCATTTAATCTCTTGTGAATCAATGTCTTCAGTGTTGGCCTAAAATGTATTTCTGTGGCATGTAAGTATGTTATCAGTCAGAGACAATACAAAGATTTTCAAACTCTAGGCATGGGGCCAAAACGTGTCCTTGGATGAATGTGTGCAGCTCTGCTTGAATTCTATGTATCTGAAGGCCAAGTCTGGCCCGCAATCTTCTGCAAAGCAAACTAGATAACAGCTCCTGAAAATTTTAGAACAGCAGAGGTAATTATCAGCAGTTGTGGTTGCTTTGATAGGGTGGTAAAAGTGCAGTGTAACAGGCACAAAAGAACATCACGAGCTAGTATAAAGTGACCTGGGGCTGTACTGTTGTAAGCTTAAGGAACAGGTGACTTATTATAGATGAAGGAAAACAACAAAGAAAACATAAATGAACAAAATATCTCTATGAGAGAGAAAATGGAGGTCTCTCTCACCCCCTGCCTCCCTGTATATCTACATTCTGAATCTCCTCAGATTCCTGCTTCCCAGGTAAGGATACAAGCCCTCCAGGTGTGGGATCCCCTTGAACCCTCTGCAAGCCAAAACCACCACGAGTGGAATTTTCACCTCTGAAACGTATGCCTTTATTGTCTTTGTCCTGCACATGCTGAAGCGCTCTGCAGTCTTTTCGCTCAGTTCAGTGCAGATTGTTACACCAGAGACACACACTCTGAGCTCTTGTGGGGAAATTATTTTCCTCATTATTTTGTTGTTCTCGGTCTACCTAGTTCCTTCTGTCTATACAGTTGCTCTTTGTGTATGGAAAAACAGAATACTAAGTGTCCCACTGCTCAGTTCCCACTCTCCAAACTGCCATGTGTCCACATCTGTCTGTGTTTTGGCTCTGCAGCCAGCCACTTTCATGTCTGAATGAGAGACAGACAACATATAATCTGCAGCATTGAGTAGAAAATCTCCAAAATAAACCCAATAAACACTAGCCTGACAAAAAAAAGAGGCGAGGGAGGGAAAGTTTGGTGACTTGCAAAGAATTCCCTTTTTTAGTTTGAAACAATTCCTGTGGGAAAGTGTTCAGTATGCATATGAGATCCTTCTCTCATGGACTCACAGCCCTGCTCTATGGAAGTGTCCTAGAGAATTTCATAAGAATAAAACCAATAGGGCTCTACAAAAATTACTGTGAAAGCCTACAGAACTTACTAGAAAATGAGATATTTTCAACTGGATTTCTAATTACCTTCAATAGAATGGTTAAAAAATCCCTTGAGGAAAGGTTCTTGTGTTCTAATGAGCTCTATGTGTCTTTTCCATCATGTTGGAAGCTGAAGTCCTCTAAACCCAGAACAGGTACAGCACAGGCAACTGTGCATCAGCTGGGTCAATCCTGACCTGGAGGAGCTACTGGAAAGGCAAGTGAATCTCTGCCTCCAGAGCCTCTCAAGCTTTGGAGTGGTGGGTTTTGTGGTGTAAATACCTTTCCACTAGGAACTGGACTGGGGCCACCTGCTTATTTCACACAGGCCACTAAATAGCTGCCAGGTGGTAATCACTTCTGTTCCTTCTCTCTGACCTTTAAGTTAAATGGATTTGCTCATTAACTTGCTAGAGTGACCAGATAGCAAATATGAAAAATCGGGACAGGGGTGGGAGGAGCCTATATAAGAAAAATACCCAAATATCAGGACTGTCCCTATAAAGTCGGGACATCTGGTCACCCTATTTGCAGTCAGTCCTCTTCTCGTGCCAGTAACGTGTCCTCCACTCACGAGTAATCTGGACTGGACTCACTGGCAGAATAAGGTTTTGTATCAGCTACCCTCAGTATCCAGTCTCTGCCCTTTCTGTTTTGTCTGTTTTTTGAAATATTTTTTACTGTCTGCATATTTCTAACTTCCTCTGAACTAAACATGCAATGCAAATCAATATTAATGCCTGGAAGTACCTAAGCACATTTTGCATCCTCTATATGCATTAGTTGAGGAAAGTTTTTCACTTCGTACATCATTTACTATGGTAGTATGCACAAAATTCAGAAAGACAGAGAGTTTAAAAACAACCTATAATTCTGCTGGTATTTCTGAGTTCATAGTCATAGTTAGTTGCCAGACAAATTCTGGCCTGAGACTAATTAGGTTTTGTTCAGATGAATGTTGGACCAAACCTCCCTAAACGTGCATCAGTCACTTTGCAAAACTCTTCCCTCTATCTGTCTGAAGAAGCCCATTGTTGCTTGTTCAGATATTACTTAATTCATCTCTGTGTGTTTAATATATTTTTCCTCCCCAAATACTTCATTCTACGCCCTTCATTCTGTTTTCCAATATACTTGATCCCACCATATAAAACACAACTTCCAGCTCTTCCCCATTTCCAATAAGAGCTAGTACAATAGTGAAGTAATCTTCCCCACCTGGGCTCCTGCAGTTTCATATCACTTAATCCCGCGGGAGCTGAGAAAGAGTTTAAGGAAGCATTCAGCTCTGTTTCTTTTTAGCTTTGTTCATAGTGCAGTTCCCACTATTCTCAGTCTCCTGTAAATAAGAAGAACCTGTTTATGAGGGTCTTGTATGTTGGGGGAGGTAACCTATTCTATGTGGTTGCTTCTGTTATTACACTGATGTAAATCAGGAGCCAACTCGTTAAAGGTCATGGTGTCAACAAGAGCAGACTCAGGCTCAATAACTTCACCCTTCCTACCCATTTTACTTGCCCTCAAGTGTACTGATTAATTAATCCTTCCTGGTTCCTTCCATTTCATCAAGAGATTGAACGCTGCAGAGTTCAACTGTGTAGGTCCAGCCTTTTCTGTTCAGCAACCAGCAAGTTCATACTTTAAAGATGTCATTCTGTATAAATTTTGTGCAGAATTTTCCCTTCCCATGGATTGGTCTGCAGTTGCTTGAGGGGTTACAAGCCGGCTCTCGTTCCTCATTTCAAGTCTTCTGCTCATAAATATTAGCAGAACCACTTTGCAACTCCTTAGATACTAGGAGTGCCCCCGAAAATATTCGGTCAGCAACCACTGAACCTCCTTAGATGAGCTGTTGGAACTAGCATCACCTCTTATGAAGCACTGTAGGGAATCCTGTAAAAGATTCTACAGGCATATCTGAGAAGAAGCTGTTATGTGAGTCTGAATGTGGAGGGGAACGTGATGGGGTCACTCTTTGAATGTCTGTCCTTAAACTACTGGCTTGCTGGCCCCCTGTAAGCTGACTTCACACATCATTCTGCTCCACTCCCTCAAGTACGCTGCTCTTTTCTCTCAAGCAAATCAGAATTTCATTTTTCATAACTCCATAATATGTTTGTTCCTTTTTCTAAGCAACAGCTCCAGCTCTGCTGTATTCAACAAAAGAACAAAGCCATATTCTTCAAAGCAAACATACTCTAATATCAGCTGGACCAAACACACAATTACACTCTCAGACCTCAGTCACCAAATCCAGCTGGACAAAGACTGACTGAAAAGGCTCGAAACCACAGCTGAGGAAGAAAACATCTTTATCTCATCTCTAAAGGACTCAATCAAGTACAGTTTTAGAGTGGTTCTTTCTTTTTGTTAATAATACCCTTTTAAACACCTGAAAATGGCACTTCTTTTCCTACTGATTTGTGGCCTTGCATCTGACAAACATTGATTTCCTCTCCCTCTGTGTTTTGAATTCAGCTAAAATGATATGGCTCATTTTGTTGGCTTGTTTAAATATCTGCAGTATTGATTAATGTCAGCATAGTTCTGGAAACCAGGCTTGCTAGCTAACTGCTACTGCAAAACCAGCAGGAGGAACTCAGGGACACAGTATTGCTTTTTGGAGAGGACACACACAATTGTCCAGTCTTTGTTCTGAATTCTCTGCAACTGAGTGGTAGAAAATAGAATTCGCTAGAACTCTCCATCATCAAATTGTAACTGTTTTAAGGAGCACTTAGATTGTAACCGTACATAAGTAACTAGTGCATTTATTCACTTATAGGCCAAGGACTTCAGCTAAATTTTAAGTCATTTGGGTGTGGGTAGAATGTCTTGGCTTAGTGTGTGGGTCTGTTTAGTGTACCATAGACGTTAGAGATGGCAAAGGCCTACAAGCCATCTTGATCCTTTCCCTGCATCAGTGCAGGATCGTTCTCTATGGAATGGTACACTTCCTAATGTTTTGTCTCTTCTAGTTTTAAATCTCCCAAAATCACTCTGAGACTTCTACTGCTTCCTTGGGAAATTGTTCCATAGTTCACTGTCAGGAAGTCTGTCGTGGTATTATTAGCCTACATTTTCCTTTTCCTGATTTCACCCTGTTAGTCCTAATTATACCCCTGTTTAGACGGTTACATTTCCATTTAGGCCTGCAGTCTGCACTTAAAAGTTCGGCCACTTGAACTATGCCAGCATAATTAAGATGGCAACCCTCTCCTAGGGTTGCCAACCCCCTAGGATTGTCGTGGAGTCTCCAGGAATTAAAGATTAATCTTTAATTAAAGATTCTGTCATGTGCTAAAGCCTGGGGGGAGTGATAGCTCAGTGGTTTGAGCATGGGCCTGCTAAACCCAGGGTTGTGAGTTTAATCTTTGAGGGGGACATTGGGCAAACGTCTATTGGATGATTTAATTGGGGATTGATCCTGCTTTGAACAGGAGGTTGGACTAGATGATCTCCTGAGGTCCTGATATTCATTGATTCTCCAGGGACATATCTAACCACAATTGGCAACCCTACCCTCTCCCCTTGTACAGCTACAGCTGTATAAAAGAGCTTATACTAGTATAGGTAACTCTGGTTTGGTGAAGGGAAAAACACTATCATGGTATAAAGCCTCTTAGCTGCATCTATACTAAGCCTCTTTCCAGCATAACTGTTATCGGTTTAAAAAAATCACACCCCTTACTGACCTAATTATACAATTAAATTTTTTTAGGTGTATACCAAGCCTTAGTAATCTCTTAGAAAAAATCTGTACATATTCAGCTCCTTTTTCCTTTCCTTGCAAGTCAATATTTCCAGTCTGCAATCATTCTCTGAACTCCCTCCAGCTTGCCAGTCGTTCTGATAATGAGGTGTTCAGAAGTGAATACAATATTCCAGGTCTAATCACCCAAAATCCATAGAGAGCATCTCTTATCTCCCTGCTTTGGGGTAACATGCACAGCCCAAAATTGTGGGCCTTTTGCTGTGACAAATTGCAAACTCATATCTAATTTCCTGTACTCTCAGCATAGCTGCATTCCTGGTTTCGTCCTCCCACTGAATATCTTTATTTCCCCTCTGGCATATTAGTCTGCATTTCTCAAGTTGTTTCATTTTTCTCTTGATGTCTGTGTCCTTGCTGTTTTTTGTATCTCCTCCCTCTATAGTATCATTTGAGAATTTAATAATCATGTTGCCTCTTTCCTTTTCTAGATCATTAATAAATGTGGTAAATAAAACATGAGCTAGCACCAATTCTTGGGCTACCTCCCTGCAATTTGACACTTGGCTGTTTACCAACTCATATGATGATGTCCCTACATAAATTCATTTGGATTAATGTATGCATCTAGTGCTTTACTACTATCCAAGTACATTCAGCTACAACGTCCTGTTCTTCCTATTTATTGATGATTCTATTAATTAAATCATTAAATTTGTCTGGCAAAATCATCTTTTGTTTGTAAGCCCCTTCTATGTATTGGTTATTATGGCACCTTTTAGATACTTAATTGTTTTCTTCATTTAGTATGTGTTCCATTACATTAGACTTGAAAGGCAAGAATTGCCAGGATTGCTGCTCCTCCCCTTTTTGAAGATTAGTATTGCACTAGCTGTTCTCCAGTCTTCTGGTGCCTGCCCAGTTTTTGATGTCTTGCTAAAACTAATTTGACTTAGTGAACAGGAGCAGCAAATGGAAGATTGGTGAGGGAGTTCTCCAGGGGAAGGAGAAGGGACTACATGATCCTTGGGGTGAGGAGATCTTTTTTGTTTTCTTGCCTGCATGAAGATTAGAGCATGGTCTGTTTTGGAGCTATCTGCTGAGCCAAGCCCCCTGCTGGGCTAACCTGAGAGGCTCTGGTCTGCTATCCTTTGATCCCTAATTCCTTTAGGATTCTTTGATAAGGGGGAAGGGCTAACTCAGGGACAACAGAGGTTTAAATAGCAACCAGAGGAGTTAGCAAACAGGAGCAGCAGACCGGAAGTTTGCAAGGGAGTCTGAGAGGCAGACACACCTAACAAACATACTCTAAAATTTACTTAGGCCAATGACCACCCCACTTTCCCCCTCAGCCTCCCAGAGAAACCAAACAAAAAACTCTGCAAGAGTCAAAATAATGCAGGCAGAAGTCCAGCAGCAGAGCGGGGACTATCCAGTTTCTTGCACTGAATGCAGCATGTATAATTACCAGCATTATGTCCACATGGCAGATGTGTGCATACAGTGCAAGCATCTCATGATCCTCAGAAACACAGTAGGGAATCTTGAGGCCAGAGTGGCTGAACTGGAGAGGCTAAGAGAGACAGCGATGTACATAGAAGAGACTTTCAGGGACACAGTAGAGGGTCCCATGCCCATTCTGACAGTCTCTTTGCTACTAAGGAGGATGAAAGTCTTGGTACAGGAGAACATGAAGCTGGAGCAGAGTGAAACAATCCCATTGTTGGGGCCCTCCTTCCAGATGATGTCATGATATTCTCCCACACTGAGGATACCTCTCCTGGGGAGGGAACACTAGTGACTAGGAAGAGCCAGGTAATAGTAATGGGGGATTCAATTATTAGAAATATAGATAGTTGGCTTTGTGATGACCAGGAGAACCACATGGTAAATTGCTTGCTGAGAGTGAAGGTTGTGGATCTCACAAGCATCAAGACAGGCTTGTGTGCAGGGCTGGGGTGGAGTTGGTGGTCACGATATATGTAGGTCCCAGTGACATAGGGGTGTGCCCCAGACACACATGGGTGAAAGCAGAAACTGCGAGGACACAATAAATCTGGTAGGGCTTCACAGTAGGGAGACACACACCTGGGCTAGGCTAATCTGGGGGCTCAGATCTAGATGTCCATCACCCAAGCTATCTCTGTAGTGAAGACAGTCCTAAAGACTATAGACTTAAGGCCCCATCTTTGAAAGGCTTACACATGCACTTAACAATCCATATTGTGAATGATCCCATTGACTTAAATGGGACTGTTCACAGTGCATGAAGTTAAGCAAGCAAGCAGTCTTTGCAGGACTAGTGTGTAAGATGTATAAGCATTGGGAAGGGCAGAATGGGTTGTGGGGGTGAGGGTGGTATTGGGCCAACTCTTGCAGTCCTACCTTAGTTCTTACTCAGGCAAACATCTCACTGAACACTAAGGACTGAGTGAGGCCTTCAGAACATGGCCCAACATTATGATACATGGGGTTTGACAAAGTTCTTCTAATGAATAAATGCAAAAACTAAAACTTTTATTGAGACTTGGACCCATTTTCTGTCAGATGTTTCCAACCTTCATATATTTCTTGTTCTCAATCGTCTCTTCGTTTCCTAGAAAAATCAACCACGCTGAGCTAGATTCTGATCCCTGTTATGCCAAGGTAAATCTGGATTGACTCCCTGGAAACCGTGGGAATTGTTCCAGATTTACACTGATGACCATGAGAGTTCAATCTGGCCCTGTAAAGCTACTACCCACAAAAATCCAGTGATTCCAAGAGGAAATCTCTCCACAGAAGGGAGTCCTGGAAAGAATTAAAGAGACTGACTAACTAGCCTTACTGTGATTAAGGACAAATGCTTTAGTGCATCCAAATCAGTCCTATCCTCAATAAACTGCAGGAGCCAAAATAAATGTCAGCGCTGTTCTAGGAAAGAAAAAGTTAACCAGCTCTGAAAACAAACACTTAAGGATAGATTCTGATGATGCCCCCTAGCAGAATGAAGAGAGAGACTGATGTAGCCATATTTCACCTGATGCTTTACGATGTTTATCTATGGGGGTTTGGGTATGGAATCCAGGGCTGTGCTTTCAGGTTCATGACTGTGGAGAACAACGTGCATAAAAAGTAGGGAAGGGGGAACGGTCTGGAAAATGTCAGATTCTGCCCAAACTTCCATCCATCTCGAGATCCAAACCAGAAATGAACCTTTATAACCGTTATGAAATCTTTGGTTCAACTTAATTTTTATTTCCCTCCTTATTTGCCCTTTTTGCAGGCCTCTCCTTCCTCCAGCCTGTGGGTAAGACTGGAATTGGACCTGGTGAGAAAATGCAAAAGCGTCCATTGCTGTGGCTTTGCCTGCCTGGCAAGCAAAGAACTAGGAATTGCATCAAACTGTCTGCTCTTGGGCAGACTAGTGATCGTAGCTGGAAGTGGGAAATGCTTTGAGGAACTGATGAGAATCAACATCTGGCTGTCAATCAAATGTGCAGTGAAGGTGGTGGGGCAGCCTGGGGGTCATATTGGACTCATTACTAAGATTTGACAATCAGGCAGGAGCTGTCAGCAAAAGCACCTTCTTCCAGCTTTGGCCAGCAAAAAGATTGTCTCCATTCCTCTCAAACAGACCCCTGGCCACAATATCTCTGCATTCATCACTCCCAGACTGAACAGTTCAGGCAAAGTATGATGATGTCGGCACATAGCATTGAGTGAGAGCTGGGGTGACAAAGACTAGTAACAATATAACCAAATGGAAGCTAAAGAACAACCCCCAAATATGAATGTGGAGAGCCTTAGCAGACACTTGAACACTGCCTGGTGCTATGCCTCCGGCAATAGCCTCTGCTCCCTAGGAACTGTTTGAGGTAAATGACACCACCAAGTCCTGGCTGTGGTTTGGGAGTGACAAGCTCTGATGATGATGAAAGCTTAGATTCTGGAGTAGAGGTCTGAGGCAAGGGATGGCTTCTGCAGCAAATTCTGCAGTCAGAGAAAGGTAGAGTACACAGGGCCCTGTTTTAAAGGAGGGATGGGAATAAGGAGAGGGTGGTTCGCTGGTGTGCAAGATTAGAGAAGGAGGCTCAATGGAGTTCTTTGTGACTATCTCACTTTCAAAACATTCTAAGACTGGTAATGTCCTAAGATCAGAACCGATTAAGTTAATTTGCAGCTTAGAAAGATCTTTCATAGGATCAATAGGGTTATGATGTGGTTATCTGGGAGGCAAGAGTCTTTTAGGCTATACCTTGTGACTTACTGAAAATGTAAGACTGGTTTTCTGATGAGAACCAGCTTAGACCACTCCCTCAAATTTTCTTATTTAATTTCTTTCCCTGAATCCTGCCTGTGCTAATTTGTCAGTTATGGCTGATGATTAATTTGGGGGAAATGTAGAGTAAATTTTATGCAGCAAGGTTAAGTGAAAATTCTGGACTTAGTTGTCAGAAGTAATATTCACCCTGTTCCCTTGCCCCTTAGTCACATTTCCTTATCCACAGAATCCAGAGATAACCATAAAGAATGTCTGTAATTTCAATAATAAACTAAACAGATTTTCAGTCCCTGTCAAGTTGTGGATAGGTCTCCTAGTTACCATGTTTGTAAGCATTTTTTCTGTTTTTATCAATTTAAATTTTCACAGGTGTGTGAAATTACCAGGAGTCTGACAATGGGAGGCTCAAACAATAATATTCTATTGACAGTAAACTCTGAGATTCAAAAAGTTAAATCTTGCTCACACTAAAACCACAAACTGTCAACATCACAAGTCAAAATATACAACATAAATGTCCTTAAATCAAACTCTAACAAGTTCTCAAGCAGCATTTTTCTTTCTTTGGGGATTAGTAAATGTTGATTATTATCATTGGAAATATTTTTTCCACCAGTTTGTGTATTCAGTGAAATCTACATTTACTGATAAAAATCTAATCCTTTGAAGCTCACTTACATCTCACCTTACTTGCTTCCTCCTCGCTTACTTTATTTAGAATGTCACTTCCATCTTCCCTGCATCTTGTTTTCATTTCACATACAGGGGAGACAGGCAGAACTTCCTTAATCAGCAATCACAGCTGCCATCTTAATGACACAATCCTGGCCTTCTATGCCTGTGCTTTAATCATTAAGGTTGCCAAGTGTCTAGTTTTTGACCAGAATGCCTGGTCAAAAAGGGAACCTGGCGGCTCTGGTCAGCACCACTGACTGGGATGTGAAAAGTCCGTTTGGCACGAAGCTGGCAAGCTCCCTACCTGACTCAGCATGCCTCACAGAAGCAGCAATAAGTCCCTGAGTTGGCTCCTAGGTGGAGGGATGGCCAGGGGCCTCCGTGTGCTGTCCCTGCCCTGAGTACTGGCTTCGCAGTTCCCATTGGATGAGAACTGCAGCCAATGGGAGCTATGGGGGCTGCGCCTGCAGGCAGAGGCAGTGCACAAAGCTGCCTGGCTCCACTGCCACCTAGGAGCCAAGGCACATGTCACTGCCTGAGGTGAGCTCCGCCAGGAGCCCACACACCTTCCCGCACCCCTACTTCCTGTCCCAGTCCTGGGCCCCCTCTGGCACCCAAACTCCCTTCTGGAGCCCACACCCCAACCCCCTGCCATAGCTTGGAACCTCTCAGCCCCAGCCCAGAGCCATCTCCTGCACCCCACATCCCGTCTCGGCCCCACCCCAGAGCCCGCATCCCCAGTTGGACCCCTCCTCCTTCTTGCTACACCCTAACCTCCTGCCCCAGCCTGTTGAAAATGAGTGAGGGTGGGAGAGAGTGAGTGACAGAGGAAAGGGAGATGGAGGAAGAGGGGGGAGGGCCCTCAGGGAAGGGACAGGGCTGCGAGGACAAAGGTGTTCGGTTTTGTGTGATTAGAAAGGTGGCAACTCTGTCAATAATAGAAGGATGCCGTCAACCATATAGACTATAAAATAGATATTCAGAATGTAGCACTCTTCCCTCTGAACCACTCCTGTACCAATCAGAGGTGGATTAAGGTCTCCTGGAGCCCTGGGCTGGAGCAAGTGGGGAGCCCAAGTGCCAGAACCAGGGCCTCTCCTACCCCTTCCGCCTGCAGCCCTGCCTCTGTTCTGCCCTTCCCACCTGTGGACCTGCTCATAGCCCCACCCTATTCCATCCCTTCCCCAATGCTCCCCCTCCCAACAACCATCACGATAAATCACACTTCCATTTCCTTTGCAGTGCTGCCTTGTTTGTGACTGGAGCTGCAGCAATGCACCACAGCACAGAAGTTTTCTATATTGTTTTCCTGAATCTCTGGCTCCCCCAACTCCCCTGTAAGCAATGAATATTCCCATGGCAACCAAATAATGAAACCTCAGTAGGGTTCCTCTTCTGAAAATATCCAGCATATCTAGCTTGTCTGAGCATCTCATTGCACAGAAACAGGTAGCAGCTTGTGAGCAGCACTGTACTGGGCTCTGCGTTCTAGCAGGTAGCAGATTGCACAGTCCTAGCGATGCCCTCTCCTTAAGATTCCAAATTGCTCAGGCATCTTGTTCTAGAATGACTTGGTTTGCCTCTTTCTTTTTTTTTAATGGTTACGGTGATGAGGTGGTAAAATCCCACACTGCACCAGTGAAGAATTAAGGCTCAGCCCTGAATACAGGGACTGAAGCCAGCCTCACCCCACAACAACTGTCAGCGATGTCAAGACTCCAGCTGGAGGGAGTGAAAAATAGGAGGAACCCAGCAGCAGCTTGGGGCTCCTTAGAGATAAGAGAGACTGAATTACCTGACTAGAGTGCTGAGCAGTTAAGCCTCTGGCTATAGCTTAGGCTGGGTTTTATGCTGTTTTACTGTTCACTTGTTTGTTCATAAAGTCAAATGCCAGAAAGCTGGTGACTTTTGACCCTCCATGGGCAATGCTGAGACAAATATGGCAAGTGGGAAAGTCACCTCTCAGTTACCTAGATGCCATTCTTTCCCCATGAAAGGTGCACTCCCTCCACCTTAGATGAGAATTGGAGAATCTTCTGAGGTATCTAATGGAGGTACTTTCTGAAGTCAAAGTCCTGTGGCAGTGCTGCATTGAGGAGATGGCTCCCTTTGTGTTGATGATGCTGAAAGATGACCATTTTTCTGTAGCTTTAGAGAGCTAGGTCACAATGAGGTGTGGGTGAAATTTGGGGCTGGGGGAGGAAATGTCCTGGAACTTTTGAGGCTGCTAGTTTAAAAACTTTGTTCTAAACATTTTAAATTGACTAATTTGGGGTGCTGTATAATAGCTCTTGACTAGATGAGTCCAATAAATCTTCCTTGTCCTGTCTGTTTTTCTGGCTACAAAGTGGCAAAATAAAATAAAATAAAGTGATTTGGATTTTGTTTAACAAAGCTATTTTTAGGATTTCATTCTATCCAATTTACTTCAAAACTGACCAGAAACTACCTTTGGAACAGACCCTCCTTTATTCATTTTGAGGCTGTCATTCTGTTTTTTGTATGGATTTTTCATGGAGGAAGGGCACAAATGGGGCAGCTAACAGCTGGTGAGTCACCACCTTAACTGAAATAGTAAAATCTGCAAACACAACCTTTGCTCAGGAATAATCACTGCATATCACTACCTTCTGGAGATAAATCCAACAGCCACCTTTCCTTTTCGTAAATGTTTGTTAAATGACAGAAGTGGGCCTGACCCCAAACCCCCCAATTCCAAACACCTCTGGGGTTTTCTGGTTGTTCCCCTCTCTCTGTCAGAGACCAGCCCAAACCTGGGATCCAAAGCCCCATAAACTGGAAGGAGTTTTGACTCTTGACTCCTGAACTGTGTAGCTCATGCCCCACTCTCTGAAGAGGATAGCTAGAGACATCAGGTTTCAGTGTTTCGTTTATGAGCTGATTGCTACCTGTATGTCTTGCTTTATATTCATCCTGTGGAAGCAATTTTAGACAGGGTCTCAAAATTAATGACCCTGGCAGTTGAAGTACTACATCAGAAAAAAGAACAGGAGTACTTGTGGCACCTTAGAGACTAACAAATTTGTTTCAGCATAAACTTTCATAGGCTATAGCCCACTTCATCAGATGCATGGAATGGAACACAGAGTAGTAAGATATATATATGTATATATATACACACACACAGAAAACATGAAAAGGTGGAAGTTGCCATACTAATTCTAAGAGGCTATTTAATTTAGATGAGCTATTATCAGCAGGAGAAAAAAAAACCTTTTGTAGTGATAATCAAGATGGCTTATATCAGACAGTTGACAAGAAGGTGTGAGGATACTTAACATGGGGAAATAGATTCAATTTGTGTAATGACCCAGCCATTCTCAGTCTCTTTTTAATTCTAAATTGATGGTATCCAATCTGCAAATTAATTCCAGTTCAGCAGTTTCTCATTGGAGTCTGTTTTTGAAGTTTTTCTGTTTTAAAATTGCTACCTTCAAGTCCATTATTGAGTGACCAGGGAGGTTGAAGTGTTCTCCTGGTTTTTTAATGTTATGATTCCTGATGTCAGATTTGTGTCCATTTATTCTTTTGCATAGAGACTGTCTGGTTTGACCAATGTACATGGCAGAGGGGCATTGCTGGCACATGATGGTAGATGTGCAGGTGAATGAGCCTCTGATGGTGTGGCTGATGTGATTAGGTTCTATGATGGTGCCAGTTGAATAAATATGTGGACAGAGTTGGCATTGGGCTTTGTTGCAAGGATAGGTACCTGGGTTAGTGTTTTTGTTGTGTGGTGTATGGTTGCTGGTGAGTAGTTGCTTCAGGTTGAGAGGCTGTCTGTAAGCGAAATACCTCAGAAAATCTCTAAAGGACTGGGGTTGGCAGCATCCAAACTTTCTCCCTTATTGGGCCTTGCCCTGCAAATACGTATTTAACCAGGAACTCCCTCTGACAACATCCTGATAATTCACATGGTAGTTGGTTCAAGTGTGTGTGTGTTTGTACACACCAGTTTTGCAGCATAACAGATATATAGCAACTGCAGTATTCTATTAATGACCAGGGTTTCAGTAATTGTAAAGGATTTATAATCAGGTAAATCAGGATTTACTATAGGCCTGAATAAAAGAGAAAAAACTGGGTATGATCCTCTTCCTTTAGACCCTGCAGTCTTTCACTGGCATGCTCTCCCTTCCTACTCCACCTCCCCCAGACTTTCATCTTGCCTGCTGTCACCAGTCTGCTGATCTTTCACTTCTCCTGCCAGCCTCCCAGAACATAAGGTCAACAATGGCTACATAAGCTAAAGTGGTTCTCTCTTAGTATGGGGTGGCTGAAGGGAGAGGCTTATACCTGTGACAGCCTATTTAGCAGAGTTATTTATCAAATGCTGGGCTCCATTTCTCAGCTTCCTTTCTATGGAAGAGATGAAAGGAGGGTAGATCATGCTTGGTTTAGATTTTGCAAGAGCAACTCTCTCTCTCTCTCTCTCTTCCCCTCTCCCGGCCCCAGCAACTGAGGGAGGCGGCTCCAGCTTTGTGACTCATTTTTATTTCTTTTACCGGTGTGTTAATTGGGGTCTATATGTTAAACATCAGCAGATTTATAACTTTTCTGCCAAGAGGAGCTGAAAACATTTGAAAGCTAAGAAGTAGTGTCTTGGCAGCTTTCTCAGTTCAATGCTAAGTCTGGGTATGTCACAGTTTGTACAATCCTAATTTACTTAAGCATTTCACTAAGGGAGTATGATGCCAAGGGCTAAACCGTAGGAGTTTTATTTAATTTCCGGGATGCTGCCTGCAGTTTTATGTTATCTCACACGGTTGTGAAACACTGCAGGTAATAGGAACTTTTAGTTTTCATTGATTAGTCATGGCAGAGTTTGTTTTGCTAGACACCCTCAAAGGCCACACAAAGGTAACCTCCCAGAACATTTAAAGGGCCATGCATCTTCATAAGAAAAAATATGTTTAGAATTTCCTGCTGTATTCCTATTACATGACTCTGTAGATAATGAACAATGACACGACTTTAACTTATATTCACTTTTCACCATTTATGCTGCTTGCTTGCCATTTGCCGTTTTAACTCAGTTTGACCTCTGAGATGAGACTGGTTTGTTGTTAGTTCCTTTCTGACTTTCTTGCACTAGGCCGGTGCTATAGTTTGCCATGAAAACATCAGAGCTGACACAGTTTCAGAAAATGCCTTCACTGGTTATTACTGAACATGCTCAAGCAGGAAGGCAGCCAGTTCTGACAGAAGGCATATTCCTACACTACACCTGTCCTAGCTATGCGTAAACGATTGCAGAGGACCCCATGTGACTCCTTGGGGAATCAGTCTATGACCAACTTATGAATCCTGGTTGATGTTATGAAGCTGGTATTATGAAATTGCTGCATCAGGGAATGAGTCTATGTGGATGTGGAATCCATCTTTGCTGATAGGGCTATGGGTAGCCAATCTGCCAGAAAAGCTACCAGGGTGGGTCATTAGACTCTTAATTGTTGCCTCCTCAGATGGAAACACCTTGGGACGATGGGTTGACTGAAGATGGGAGAAGCTAGTCCCTCCAACTTCTCTGCAGGGAGGGTGAGCAGAAAATCACCAGCAGCAGAACAAAGAAACCTGGTGATGATAGGGGTACATGTAAACTCATAAATCTCTGGCTATGTACACACAACAGCTTATGTCGGAATAACTTATGTTGCTCAGGCTGTGAATAAACCACTCCTTCTAAGCGACATAAGTGCCAGTGTGGACATCTACCACCGCTCATGGAGGTGGTTTTATTATGCCAATGGGAGCACTCCCTCCCATTGGCCTAGAGCAGCGCTCTTCAAACTTTCGGCGCCGCGGCCCCCTTTCGCGCTCCCCTCTCCGCTCGTGGCCCCCCGGGATATGTCCACGGAAATGCCGCCAAATAGAAAGCTTCCGCTTACTTTCAGTGGCATTTTGGCGGGCCAAAAATAGACTGTGACTTCGGCGGTTTCCTGGGAAGGATCGGTGGCAGCGCCGGGGTCTTGCGCACCCCCGCGGGTGGTCTCGTGAACCCCCAGGGGTGCGCGCACCCCAGTTTGAAGACCACTGGCCTAGAGCATTGTCCACAGATGTGCTGCATCAGTGCAGCTGTGCCGCTGCAGTGCTGTATGTGTAGACAGCTGAGACAGGACAGGAAGTTTCAGGCAGAAGGCAAGACAGAGACAGGCATGGTTTCAGAGTGTGTGGATGTGAGGGGTGAAGGGAAGGTCTGGTTTAGTGGCAGAAACCATTAAACCAGGAGAAGGATCCTGGACACCCCAGAGGATTTTGTCCAAGCCCAAAGAACTCTTCAAAGTGGTGAGGAACCTGGGTCAGGGAAGTGCATATAGGAGTGTTTGTTATTATGTATAGAGCTGTGTATTTCTCGTGTTATTAAGTGAAGAGTAATGGTGTTTAGAATCCTGTGCCAAGTCTGTCTGTTCATCTGTTGGCTTTCACTAGCAAATGACCCCAAAGAGGTAAACTGTAAACCAGAAGGGTCACCCCTTTGGTGGGATTCTTGGGAACGTGCAAGAAATGCTGGTGAGGCTTGGGTGAGATGACAACACTCGTTTCAGAACCTAGACACTCGGGCTGTGAGGGCCCCACTGCCAAGAGGTGTGTCAGACATAAGGTTTGACTGGGGAGCATGTGTAGAGGCTCAAAGCCAGGCACAAACCCTACACTCTGCATGGCCCCAGCAAGCTAAGGACATGTAGGATTCAGCATTTGGATCCCCTAAAAATACCCTGCCAAGCATCCAGCACTGGGGGGCCTCAGCAAGATCTATGACACCCTGGCCCACAGCAAACCCTCCCCAGAATGAGAGAAGGAGGAGGAGGTTGACTATGTTGCCAAGCAGCCATCCCAAAATATCCCCAGTCCCTAAATTCAGCTGTTAAGCCATCCCTGCCAGCCCCCAGTGTTTTGTGCTTAGGGCAATTTAATCCCCCCCGTTCCCTGCAACCTAGGATGGGGCCTAGCAAACACTGCACAGACATGCTGAAATTCAAACAAACCTGTTTCACTTATATTTGGAAAAAATAATGAAAATGTGTTATCAAGATTAGGTTTAGCAATTACCTCCCCCCCCCCATTTAAAAAAAAATAAAACAACCCTATTTTTTTACCTGAATTACTGAAGTGTTCCTTTAGGCATGTACAACTTGCATGCAATAATTTTTCTTTTGCTCAGCCAGATACCATAATTAATTGAATCTGAAGCAAACTCCTAGATCCAAACACTACATCTGAATTTTGGAACTCTCATGATCCTTTGCATTGTTACAACACTTTCCACTGGATGAGCTCAAAGTGCTTGACAAACATTTGTGGTTAAGAATTTGCCCAATGTTACATAGCCAGGTCCTGATTCCAATTGTAGTTATGCTAGTGTAAATCTGGAATAACTCTACCAATGTTAATTGAATGGTTTGTTACCAGAGTTAATACCAAAACAGAATCAGGCCCCAAATCTGTGTTAGAAACAGAAATAGAACCCAGAACTCATAACTCCTGTCTCCTACTGTACATCCCCTCCTGTACAGCTCCTCAGGGATTTAGTTCAGCTCCTACTGAAGTCAGTGGAAAGATCCTTGTTGATTTCAACTGGAGTTACATCAGCTTCATAATGTCTAATACTGTGAGTCAAGTTACTCCCTGGCATGACTGGGGCAGCCCTGGGACAATCACCAGAGACTGGATCTCGATTTCAGTGGAGTTGCATCCGGGGTGAATTTGACTTTCATTTCATTGTGGGATACGTGGGAAGCGAAATCTATGTTTAACAAGAAAAAGGGTTGGGAAGTGTTTGGAAAAAACAGGTGAAGGCATGTGGGTTTATGATTAGTAATGAATGCTTAGTGTTTGCTAGTATGAAAGCCACATCTTCCCCTTCTGCTGACAAGCCAGGACAAACCCTGCAGGGGTTCTTCTCAGTCCTTCCTGGGAGGGGTCTCAGGGTTTCTCACTTTGGCTTTGGAGCAGACCAGCTGTTTGGCCTTCTACACTTATGAGTAGCCTGACAGTCACAGTATTAGACTCTGGCAAAGAGCTACATATATACAGAAGCCCAGTGCATTGGCACAGTTCTGCAGACAATCCCTTCTCTCAGGGCAGCGCTACCACCTCAGGATCTGTGTCACATGACATCCTGACAGATGGCTACTCACAAACCCCCAAGCAAGGGGTGCCACTGGGCAGAAGTATCAACACATAAGATAACGCTGATGGTATCTGACACGGAGGAATCACTGCTGATGTGTATGGGGTGAGGAACAACACTCTGGAAACTTGCTATACTTCCAGCCCCACCTGTGGGCACCAAACTCTGTGTACCCATGAAAAGGCTCTTTAGTAGAATTGGGGTCGGGGGCAGCCCTTTTCCTCAGCCCCAGAGGCACCTGACTTGTCTCCCTTCTGGCCCAGTTTACATTATGACATTAGGTCCGTTTAACTACATCAGTCAGAGACATGAAAAATCCACTGCTGACCTAAGTTTTCATGTAGACAGCGCTTACGTTGACGGAAGAATTCTGTTGACCTAGCTACCACCTCTCGGGGAGGTGGATTACCTATGCTGATGGGAAAGTCCCTCCTGTTGGCAGAGCTAGTGTCTACACTGAAGTTTAGTGTTTTATGGGTAGACAGGCCCTTAGACCATGAATATTTTCTTAAGAGGCTGTTCAAATCCCCTCCTCAAGTATCGGTAGAACAGCAAATCCAGGCTGAAATTGCATGTTCCAAATGACCGATTTTGGAAAGGACGATGAGATAGTTCACTCTCCCCTGATTTTATATGTTCTCTCCTGTCACACACATGGCAGGGCAGGCTGTTTTAAACCACCCATGCTAATTTCCCTTGTTATAACTACCGTGCATAACACACAAAATGCTTGGCTTTGGAGGATGATATTATAAAGAAGGACACTGTAATTTAGTGGCTCATTTAATGTGAACCAAGAGAAATATGACCCATGCCAATGCCACACTGGGGCTCTATTTATATCCATTTTGCTGTATGGTATGATTTATAATGAGGAATAATTTTTATATAGCACCCTATATTTTTTTATATACCACCGTATTAGAGTGGTAATAGGGTTTATTAGGTTACCATGTCTGAAGTTAAGAACATTATACTACAGTAGGCTCTGTTAACGTGATGTAAGAATAACCTTTCAGTATTAAATCCTGTTTCTAAGCTTCTTAAAGTAAATATTACCGTATTATATTTACCAAGAAGTCTGAGCCTTTAGTAGCACAGTGCAGGGAGCTACATTTCTTAGTTCAAAAGATTTGTACTGAGTTCCATGAAATTCAAAGATACAAAATTACATTTAATGGCAATAATGTGCCACACTTATTTTGCATGTTCCATATTCAACGTGCTGTGCAAACATTAATCCTCACAGCACCCCCGTGAGGCGGGGAGGGGAGTATTGTCATTCCCCATTGCACAGACCGAGACTGAGGCAGAGAGCAGAAAGACTACATTTTTGTGCCCAGGCCCCTGCCCCAAATTTTGTGCAGGAGACTTGTCTTGGGGCTGGAGGAAATACAGTCCTCTCTCTCAGCCTGGCACTAGGGCATTGCAAAGACACTGCAATGCCCCACGTACAGCCTCTTCTGGTGGGTCATGTAGCTTATGGACCCATCAGCCGTGGTGCTTCCTTTCCCTCATTCATGATGTTCTGGAAATGAGTATTACCCTGGTATGCTCTCTCTCTGGCCGGTCCCACATCTCCCTCCACAGACTTGCAGCCGTTATGCTGCTTTGGGGGGCTTACACAGATGATGGAGAAAGGAACTGGTTTGTTTTTTTTCTGAAGGCCACACAGTGAGTGAGTGGTGGAGCTAGGATTGGAGCTGGGCAGCTCTTGGCGCCCAGTCCTGTGCATAATTCAAAGCTCTGTTCTAAAGCTGGAGGAGTGGTTAAAGTTTCACTTGTCTATCTAGAAAGCAGAGTGTTCTGTTTCTCAGTTAAAGCTCTGGAGGCTCATGATGACTAAGAGTGCAAACAGGAATCTGCCTGTACATTGATTTTTAGTGCCAGTTTAATGCCTGCAAGTAATGAGTTCTGCCGTGCAGGTGGGTAAAGGAATTAAATTGGGCTTGGTAATGAGGGGGAAAATAATCCTCTCCAGGATCTTAGGGACGACAGGAAAGCTTGTACAGGCAAGGCAACTTGTTTGCAAATGTCCCTTTCACTTCGCTTCAGTGAGATTTTGAAATTCATGTGTCTTTTAAAAGCAGCTGGCTATATAGTGCAAAGTAAGGTCACCTCAGGTACCAGCGGTTTCTCATCTCCGGAAATGAAGATCACCTTAGTGTCATCCTTTTGATAGATAAACATTTAAAATAATAATTCACTCCTTTGGTGCAATTCACTGAGTGCTAACCAGGAATTGGAAGGAGGAATACGATGTGTCATTTCGATAATTCACCTTGAATGAGTGGAAGGATGACATACGCAGACTTCCCTTGCATGGATTTGGTTTTAGGGCATCTGCCATAGTGGGCATGTATTGGATCCATTTTCAGTGAGAATCAACATGATCATCATTGCAGGACAAGCCTGTTGTTCCCAATGAAGTCAAGGCAGCATGGGACTGAGAGTCAGACCCTGGGTTCTGTTCCTTTGGGCAAGTTGTTTAACCCTCTGTCTTTGTTTCCCACTCTGTGTAATATATAATCAATGATTTCTGTTCTCTTACGCTGAGCTGCGGGGCTGAGAAGCACCCTAGAAGGGGTATTATTATATTGCTCTTCTGCCCTTGACTTCAGCAGAAGCAAGATTGAGTCACAGTCACAACAGCTGTGAGGAAACCACCCTTGATGATGGTCATAATGTTTATCCCTGGCAAATATGCCAAACCGATACAGTAATTTACTAAGATTATCTGGGGGAAAAAAAACAACCCTAACCCAGCTCCTTAACCTAAAACAAAGCTGTGTGTCTGCTATAATTTATAGAAACACATCCATTTTCCTTAGATCATCATCTCTTTGTTATCCACAGATAGCTGTCATTGGTCTACGTTCTGCTTGGGGATTCAAGCAAGTCAATTCCATTGAATTCAATGGGGGTCTAGCAGTTTGAACACAGGTCTACATTGCAGTCAGAGGTGGGACTGCAGCATGTTTAGACATACCTGAACTCCCTTTGATCTAGCTAGCTTGAGTAAAAATAGCAATGAAGCTGTAACAACACAGGTTGTATAAACCTACTTGGGACCTGAGTGTGAGCAGCTAGGGACACTGAAGCACAAGGAGGTTAAGTGACTTGTGGACACCCATGAAATCTGCAGCATAACTAGGGATAGAATCTAGAGCTCCTGATCCTTAGCCTGGTGCCTTAACAGCTTTCTTCCCTTCACTTATTTTCCAGGTAATTCATTTTCTGTCCTCTGTTTAGAACCAGCTCTGATCTGAGCGTGTTACAGATGGTTCAAAAATTATTTATCTAATTTGTTCACTTCACTGTTCTGGATGTTTTGCACCATCCTTGGCATCATCTGGTACTGGCCCCCCGGACAGGATACTGGACTTGCTGGATCCACTGATTTGATTTGCTATGGTAATGCCTTTGTTCCGGAGGGACCTTTGCCTGTTACAGATTCAGCTGTGACTTGCTTACACTTATGGTAATGTAAATAATTCTAATTCTCAGGGCAGGCAGGACAGTGAATTTCAGGGGAGGATGCTCTGAGGATATTACTGAGCTCCTGGGAAAGATGAGGTGTCAGATGAAAGGAGAGAGGGGACAAGAGGTGGAAATCCTATCCCTGCTTCTCTCCAACTTTGACTTCAGAAACATGCCAGCTATATCTGCTGCTGGCTTTGATAACTACGTACTTGCCACCTCCCAGTAGATATTCAGCTTTCTAGCAGGGTGAAAAATGAACCTGATTAAAAATAGTAGAGTGAAATCTAAATCACTGGGCAGTGGACTTTTTTATATATAGCCTCTCTGTAAACTGAAACTACTGTATGCCTCTCTGGGTGGAAAAAGAAAGCAAGCTTGGACCACACCTCTTCTATTGTGTGCTGAAATCTGCCCATCAGGCAATGCTTGCCTATTTAAATAAAACCCCTGTTATAAACACAAGAATCCTGGATGATTGTTTGCTAATTGTATAGAGCAAAATTTGAAATATAGTTTGGCCTGCACCTTTGCTGACACCGAGCCCTTCCTCCTACAAAGCCAACTGAATTTCAGTTGTTTAGTTTTCCGTCTGTGAGCGGAGTTTACAAATAAACCTCTTTCACATCTTAAAGCCTTTTGAAAAACAGTGAAGATCGCAGCATGCTATGACTTCAGATAGACACAGAAGAGAAAAACATCCTATAGACTCATCTCTGTACAGCCAGGCCATTTTGTGTGTGTGCTTCTTGTTTTATCCTCGTGTCACCTTTCTGCTTTCATGGCGATCACTCAGTCTTGGTGAAAAACCCTTGATTAATAGGTTAGCTTGCTTTTTATATCTGCACATGTGGCACAGCTGGATAAAGGCTTGCTTCTGCTTTGTTATTGTTTTATATATATATATATATATATATATATATTAACTTTACTTTCCACTGCCATGGCAACTGCTGCATGTTTGGCAAAAAGCTTCAAGAGAAGAAAAGGAGCTCACAGAGCTCAGCTGGCAGATGTCCAGTGTAATCATGCCGCAGAGCTGAAATGAGGCCTTTGGCAGTCTTCCAAGTTACAAAGAACAAAGATGTCAGTTCCTAATGTTGGCGGCAGAGCTTGTTTGGCACCCTTATATGGTTTCCCAGAACTCCTTGTCTTGGCTGCCTTCCATTCCCTTTAGGGCAGCAAACAGGATTAGCACACACAGACTTGTTTTTCTCTTTTCTCCTCCAACTGTTCCAATGACATCATCCCTGCTGCATTCATTTGCCAGCAGGGTGACTTTGGCTTTTTTTTTTCCTTCTTCTCTCCTTTACAAAAAAACCACAATGTTTTAAGTCATTTTTGCGTCGCTTTTCGTTAAATTGCAAACACCGGGGTGCAGTGAGTTTAGCCGAATAAAGGCAGACGGGCTGTATTTTATTTTTTTGATAATTGAATTCCTGCAAGATAAAAATCTCATTTTCCTCAGTCGGCTGTAATCAGCACTCACAGAGATGTGGTTTCCAACTGCTCTCATCATGTGCTTCCTTATGAAACTCCACAGAGAAAGAGACTTGGCTCCAGTACAGATTTAAAGGGCCCATAACCGGTTAAACTATTCTTGTCACATACAAGCCCACATACGAGTGCTAGGTAATGCGGTGCTGATTCTTGTCTGTCTTTCTGTATACACACGTTACTCAGCATGGCTCTCCGCCTTGTCACAAACACACACACACTCAGAGAATTCCTACAGAACCGAGCTCTGATTTCTGACACACCCCTGAGTGCTATCTGGTGCAGTGCTGATTCTTGTCAGTCTTTCTATATACACACACACAAAGTGTGGCTAAGATGTGTGTCGCATGCACATACACTCAGATAGTTGTATAACATGGCTCTGATTTTTGCTATGTGTGTGTACAAAAGAACGTGGCTGTATCCAGTTCTTTGTGTGTGTGTTTGCGGGGGGAGGGATTGAACAAGTAAAAGTTTTAAATGGCAACCTAAATACTGGTTTCAACTAGCTGGCAGCAGAACATTATGTAACTAATGCCTGGATTCATGGAACAGAGTCAAGGTTTGCTGACTGCAGATATTCCGCCTCCTCCTCTCCCCCCTTCCTCTCAGATTCATGAACTAGTTTTCAGATTCATGAATCACTTCGGAGCCAGTGAAGGGAAAGGGGGGTTGGGGGGGTGGAAATAGCATTGATCTAATTTCAGTAGAAATTGGCTCCTGATGATCATGCTGGCTTCTGAGAGTTTACACGTCTGGAGGCTAGTGCCATTTCTTGCCTGCAGCAAGAAAAAGATCCCATCTTTAAAATGTTGCTCTAGCTTCATTTTGAACTACAGTACTATGTTCATTGCTGCAATTTATTCTAGCTTGGTTACCATGCAGAGAGGGCCTGGTTCAAAGCCCATTGCAATCACTGCACATTGACTTCAGTGGGCTGGGGATCAGGCCCACACGTCTATGCATTGTCTAGCCTCCCCCTTACTCAATCTTCTTTTGATTTTATATGCAGCTTAATTACACTGCAAATACATAGGAAAAGCTGAACAATTTGATGCAAGCATTTCCCCAGATTTTCCTGGCCCTTACAATACCCTGCAGCAGAACATGTGTCTGGCTCCTGAGTGCAGAAAAGTCAGACAGGACTTAATTGTTTTATAGGTAAATAAGAGTTTGTTTTCTTTGAATCACTTCTGAAAGATTGAAAACTCAAACCTAAAATGCAGATTAGAAGATGATCAATCTTAATCACTCAAAGTCTGCACCTTCCCCCACTTTAAAAAGGGGATCACTGTCAAATTGTGAACTGTTTGACCGTTTAAACAATCCTGCCTGGCTGATCCCCTTTTCTGTATTATGATATTTAGGAGTCAGTGCCATATTTCTGAATCTGAAGAGGGATCTGAACTGGAACAGCAGATCTGAACATCTCAACTGAGGTTTGGATCCAGAGCTTGGAGTGCATCTTTACTCTAGTCCTACAGTCATCTGTTAATGGAGTCGTTTTATTTAGGAGGCTTTTCTACAATGGAGGACATGGGAGATCAATGCAGAGGAAACCAGGGATTCTCCACCTTCCCCTACAAACTCCAAATATTTTTTTGTGCTGGACTTAAATATTCAATCTTTTCTAGATGAATTCATTTCCCTCCTCTTCCATGGATTCTTCTGTGGTTTGCATTATTGTTTAACTATATTACATGGTGCTGCTTCACCTCTCAGTATTGAGATAACTTTATGGCTCCTTCACTTTCAAGGAATTATACCAATAAACCACTGGAGTTCTGCATCCCCTCCCACAGCAAAGCAACCAGATCTATATACGTTTGGATCTAATATCTTGAATATAAGGTTTGTATCCCTCTTCTTCAAATATGCTGTTTTGCCATTCCATGTTTGTTTCACTTGGCACATATCTGATGATGTGATGTTTACTTCCTTTTTATCACTGCAGCACAAGAGACAGTGTGAGAGGCCCGAAGGGGATTTCTGTGCTTTAAATGAAAGCTTAGTCAGTGGCAAAAACAAAACTAAACAACTATTCCTCTCTATATACACAGCTTTCTGCAGCCATGCATATCCCCCCTATATACAGTACTTATACAACTCAGCATATTGGATTTTTCCTTTGTTTGTCTTCACTTTCTGAATCGTCAATAATCACTGAATATTTGTCATCACTGGACAAACAGGAAGAGCTGAATGATCCATTTTTAAATTTGTTTTTATTATTTTGCATTTAGTGATTCGATTTTTACACACACACACACACACACAAAATATGTATGTGATGATAAACTTGAGTTGATAGGAAAACTTTATGTAACAGCCACTCAGTCTCAGACTCACAGTGCCGGAAGTGTTCTGTTTCCAAAGTTCCACATAAAAACTGGCAGCACATCAAACCCTGTATTTCCTAACAGGCTAGAAATAGGATTTTCTAATACCATTCAGAGAATACTGCTTATTGTGCAGGGAGCTGGAATTTTATGAATTGTTAATAGTTAACTAAACAATGGCCTGAAAATTCAGTGGCTTTTTTCAGAATGACTGATGTGTATACTGTACCAGTGAGGTTGTCTGGAGGCAGTCATTCCAGCCAGAGCCTGTCCATTAATAATTGAAGGCACCTTTTCAAAGAATTAAGATCCTTAAATAATTAATAACAACTACATAATTATGTAATTAGCTGGCAGGGGAGATACCATGATCATGAAGGTGGCTTTCCTCGGATGAGGCTCATCCATTGCAATCCAGATACGCTGACTCCTGCAATTTCCTTAAATGCAGGGACCTTCAAGGCATAGTTTGTGGAGGTCGGTGAAGCAGTAGGGGGAGGGGGCTGTTCATAGTTCCCCTGAAATATAATTGTAGAGAGGCAATGTGCTTTAGTGGTCAGAACACAGGTTTAGGAACAAGGTCATTGGCTCAGGGTGTGACCTTAACCTGTCTGTCTCTATTTCCCCCTCCAAAATCAGAACACATCCACCTTGGTAACATACCTGGTGATCCATATGTGAAAAATGCTAGCTGAGAGTTGCTTAATAATAATAAATTGATTAGTGGACTCATTGATAGAAAGATGCCTTATTGTTTCCTTAGTTTCATTGATTGCCATGTAATCCCCAGTTTTTCTCCTGCAGTAAATAATGAATTTTCCTCAGTGTATTTTCTGAGATTTGAGGCTGTATTGTCCTTAGCCCAGCACAGGTGCCCAAGGGGAAAAGAGGCAAGCAATATTTCACTCTTAATTCATAAATCTCAATGTGCTTTACAAAGGAGGTCTGTATCCCTATCTTAGGGATGGGGAAAAGTGAGATCAGAGGCACAGCAAGGACTAGAACTCAGATATTCCGAGTTGCAGCCAAGTGCTCAAGCTACTAGCCCACAGTATTGCTCCTTCTATGCAGCTGCAGGAGCTGACCACAAATTCACTGAGTACAGCGGGTGCAGCGATTGGCATAGAGATAGGTTCTAGCTTCAGAATGGTTGAGGAGAGGAACCATGGCCCTGCACAGGGGAAGTGCATGCCACACTCCATATAGAGCGAAGGTGACAATGGCTGCTCTCTTTTTCTGCTTCTGGGAATCTCAAGGGGAGCTCTGCTGGATGAGGCCCTAGAGCTTTCACATCACCCTAATCAGCCCCTTTTTGATTCCGATGTGTCTGTTTTCAAGCACAGAGAAAAGTGAGTGCATTAAATAGATTCACGGAGATGGGAAGGACCTGTGAATTCATCTCGTTCATTCCCCTGTCCTTGCTGATGACGAGTTATTCCCTCTAGGATATCATCCAGTACTTTCTCCAGTCTAGTTTCCAATCACTCACATGATGGGGCTTCCCGTAAAAGACAGTGCCACTCTCTAATCTATTCCCTTGTTGGGAAATATTTCCAGATACTTATTCAGCTTCAGCAATTCCTCTCTCTGCTTGCTTTTTACACACACCCGTTGCTTGTAGACTTATATTTCCTTTGGCCATCATCCTTTAGCTAAACTACACAGATTTAGCTCTTGTAACCTTTCTTCATAGGTTAATCTTCATCTTCTGGTCCCTTCATCATTTTTGCTGCTATTCTCTCAATCTGTCTTTTATAGAAGGCAGAATTTCAGATGTGGGCTAACCAGTGCTCTGCTGAGAGACAGCATCAGTTCCTTGATGTGTGTGTGTGAGAATAGGATGTGTTTAGTCCCACAGCCCCAAAATACATTAGCCCAGATTTTCTGGGCTGGCTGAGCTGTGCTTAGTGCAAGCCTGGAGAGATGCAATGGAGGCATTATGTCAACTTTGCGGTCCCTGACCCTGTGACCGGTGGGTGCTAACTCAGTGACTGGCACAAGATAAAGGTGCCTGAAGGTCATTCTATCTTATCCTGACTAAGAACAGCAGTCAAGGACTGGTCAGGTGGAACAATGCCTTGGCCATATCTCCTTTTCCCTGGCCATGCCGCCTTCATAGGGGGTTATGGCAGGGCTTTGTCACAGGAACTGCTATACTGTACCTATAGGGCTGAGATTCTATATGGGGAAAATAATTCTAGGCACATTTAAAACAGGACTGTGTCTGCTTTGCACCACCAGAGTGCCCAATGAGGCTGGAGGATGCTGGAGAATCAAGCATATCAGTTTTTTTTGCCAATATACCACATTACAAGTCCATATCCAATTTGCTGACTGCTCATCCTCATTCTTTCTCAGCAGTGCTGCTTTGCAAATTGCTCTACCCTCCATGCCACTCCCCCCAAAGCTTGGATTTTCCTGGATGGGTATAATTTTGTAGCCATATTTTGACTCCCTCCTAGTCCCTTTACACTATTTGTGTCCTCTCCTTTCTGGTGCTTGCAGATTCTCCCAGTTTAGTATTATCTGCAAGTTTAGGGCCTTGTCCTGCTGCTGTTATGGATCTCCTATTGAAGTCAGTGGGAAATTCACTGCGAGAGTGACAGCGGGACTGGGCCTGTATTGTACTGCTTACCCTCTTCCTCTAGACATTAATAAAAATGTTAAATAAAACTTGGTGTAGCACCAATCCTTTGCTTGCTCCACTAGCCAGTCCCTCACAGTGTGAGACGTTGCTGTTTCTCATTTTGTTTTGATTTGTTTACAGTACTCAGCCCAACTTTCAGTCCATGTACAAATGCTCAAATCCAAGCCAAGTTGAATTAATTTCAAGAAAGGTTTCACAAGAGTCTGTCAACTGCTTTACTGAAAACCAGACATATTGGACCTGCTCTTTCTCTCTCTTTCTCACTCAGACGCCAATCCTACATCCGGATCTGCTCTCACAGCCCCCTGTGACATTGTGGTGTCCGGCTGATGTTAATGGGACTCCATGTGGGCACAGGGGTTCATACTAGCAGATGCCACTGCAGAATCGAGGGCACATTTTATCATTTGGTTCAAAAAAATATTTCTCTGGAAGAATTTGTTCTTTATTAAATCCATGCTGTTGATCATTCACACTGCTGTTACCCCTCTTAAAAGGAACTTTCCCTGTTACCTCTCAACACTGGCTCCATTATTTTACCAGCCATAGAAAGTAATGGCCAGGATCGCTTTTCCATTCCCGCCCATCTTTTGGCACCTTGCTGTCTGCCTCATCAGAGAAGCCAAGCTTTGGATGGGCCCGGAGGGGCTAAGATGGTATAAATTGCCATAGCCCCACGGAAGTCACAAGAGACGTCAAAAAATTCATGGCAACTTCCATCAGCTGAGGATTTGCCCAAAAGACTGCACTTCCCACTCACACTGACAGGCATAAGGCACATGGTATGGTTGCTCATATTGCTACTCTTCTAGGTTTCATGAGCATCACCTTTAGTGATAGTCACAAGGAAAGCCTGACTTCCCGCATAAGTTTAAAATGCAGCTGGCCATTCTAAACCTTTTTTTTTTTTTTTGGAAGGATCCTTACTTTTTTAGATGTGTCTTCGGATTGAACTTGTCAGCATAGATACCAATAAAAAGCCAGTAAGGTAAAACTTGGAAGCATTAAATATATACAAATAAGTATGTTGTGTAATGATACAAAGTCCAAGGGAATTAGCAAACTTTCAGAGATAGTCAATTATTTTTGAAAAAGCTATGAAGAACACGAAGTTTCAGAATACAGAAGATTCCTTAATGTGTTGTCATGTGCCAGAGAAAAGGTCATCTGTAGCTCAGATATCAGAGTGCGCTGTGATATGCTGTTGCAATCCTCAGTAGGCAATTTTGTTTACCTCTTGGCTCAGAATCATCTCAAATTTGTAACATTTTACATAAGGCTCCCTCATTAAAGCACTGTCTGCTTGAGAAAACTGGCACACTGTTGACACTGGTGATCAGCACCATAAAGTGCCCCTGAACTAGTGCTGAATAGGGAATGAAGGCGAGGAGTTTGTTGACAGGGAGCCCTAAATTTTGGCTTCAATTACCCACTCCTCCCTTTCACTCTTTATTCAAATTCTCCCTTATCAACCATGGAGCAGAACTCCTTACAAGCAAGGTTCCTTTCAGAGGGATCTGAATGACAACATTTGGATCCCATATTACATCAGAATTGGAATGTTCCAAAGCTCAGGTTGTTTGGATTTGTTGCTCTGACTCTGCTAGATTTAGGGCTTGTCTTTACCGCAGTGTTAGTGTGTGTCATGGACACTCGACTTAACAGCAACCATGCTGCAAATCAACAGGCTGCGTGGGACATTTTAATTACTAGTGCAGACAGGCCCAGTGTCCCAGGTTACATTTTTAGCTTGAGCATCAGCAGCACGCCAGTGTCAACCCCGACCCGCTGATAGGTCATTGAGCCTGAGTTTTAAGCACCACTTAACTTGAGCTAGAGACTTTTGTGTATTCCTGTTAACTGAGTGGGGTGAGGCAGCACTTGAGTTTACCTCACAAACTTACAGTGCAGTAAAACAAGCCCATAGACAACAGCATCTCAGAGTTTAAGGCCAGAAGGGATCATTAGATCATCTTGCCAGACCTGCATATCACAGGCTATTAAGTTTCACTCTGTTACCCATGTACTAAGCCCAGGAAGTTGTGCACCGAATATTGCAAATAACCTTTTTTATTTAGTCCATATCTAATTCTTCACTGTCAGCACTTCCATTATAAATCCCCATTAGCGATGTTGCTGAGGTATAAATGAGAGTAGGATTTGGCCCATTGAGTTTAGTCTTCTTTCATCACGTTTGCACAGTTTTTCAACCGAATGCACAGTGTTTTCTTTCCATACCTTTCAGCTTAACATAATGGTGATAAATGGAGTGACGCTGATAAATTTTTAGTTTATTTAAAGCTGTTTATCATCCATATTTATTATGGAAAGTCATCAGCTATGCAAAATGTGGGGTTGTTTAGAGAGTTTCTAATGTGCATCTATTTATGGCTCTGATGCCTCCTCCTTTGTGCTTTGCTCAGGTATAAGGAGCCCAAAGACATTCCATTAGGTAACTCTCTTGTGTCACTTATGTGAAAAGGGAACTTGCCAGCTAGGGTTTGGTGAGAAGCCCTGGTGAATCTGGCCTGATTTGAAGGTGTAACAAAACATGCTTTGGTTTAGTTGTAAGATGTTTCACAGGATGCGACAAATCCTGCCAGTGTCAGAGTAAGGAATTCTGGGATCCTGTGCACGACGGAAACTGGAATGGGGGCGGGCGGCACTTGTGTGGCATTGCAACCTAGTATGTGGGGTTGCAGCATCACTCAGGTTTGACCCAGCCCCACCCTCCATCGTGACAGAGGATAGGAGGGGGATAGAAGCATTTCTCCCAGGTTATGTGGTGCTCTCTGTGGCTATTTCTGCAGCCCACCCGCCTCTGTGGCCACTCCCTCAGTGTAGCGGGGTTTGGCTGAGGGATCTGTGTATTGGTGGATCCACTCACTGGCCACACCACAGACCTCTCCCCCAACTCTCCTTTGAAGTGCAGAGGGAGCACAACACAGCAGCAGCATCCAGGAGGTGTTTGAGCCTCCCAGAGTGAGCTCCTGCAACCTGGCCCCACTCAGCAGATCCGCACTAGTTCCACTGCTTGGCAAGCCCTAGATACCAAAGGGAGATGGCAGGCAGAATTTCGACCTGCCTACTAATAATACAGACTCAAACATGCACTGTGCTTTGAAACTTGGCAGAGCAAACCTCAGCCTAGCAGTAATTGTTTGTCTGAGAACAGCATCGGCTGTTTGCACACCTGTAACACAAAAGGAGCCAAAAAGAAATGAAGTTTGTTCATCTCAAAAGCTTTTTTGCATTCCTGTAATTGGAAAATAGGTTTGTTTAAAAAACAATAACAGCAGCTTGCTCAGATCTCTGGTTAATCCATATTGCTGTCAAGGCCAAGTTGTGCCCAGTGAAGGACCACACTGGAAATTAGCCAAAGAGTCCGAAGGCCGCTTAGGCTGTGTCTATCCTACGAACCTGTGGGTGTGATTCCCCTGCTCGGGGACACATACTTGTAGCTCCATGAGAGCCAGAATGTGTATAAATAGCAGTGCAGCTGAGATAGCACAGGCAGCAGCAGCAGAGGCATGGTTAGACTATTGGCTAGCGTACATCAGTGCAGCGACTGACGTCAATGGTGCTCTGCTGACTTACACCAGCCTAGGACCCTCATCTGCACAGACTGCATCTGTTTGCAGGCTCTACTGCAGAAATGCCTGAATTGCACTAGGCCAGACTTTCATCACCTCTGCCCTACATTGTTCTAGTATTTACAAGACCAATCACTTTAAATGGCCAAGATGGTATAGATTTTCAGGCTAGCCCTGGTCTACACTACAGACTTAATCCACAGTCCTGAGCAACACATGTATACCAGCCAAACTCCTGGTGTAGACAGCATTGTGTCGACAGGAGAGCTTCTCCCATTGCAATAGCTACCACCTCTCCGGGAGGTGGATTAATCCTGCAGATGGGAGCATCTTCACTTAAGTATTACAGCAGCACAGCTGCAGTGCTGTAAGTGTAGACAAGCCCTTAGCTTGCACAATAACCACTTTAAAAAAGTGTTTAAAATGAGCTATATCCTGCTATCAGTTTACACCCTGTAAATCCAGAGAAACTCCACTGGAATCGGAGAGTTACCTTGAATTAACCCCAGTGAAACTGGCAACAGGATTTGGCCTGATGCATTCAGTAATAGATATTACAATAAGGAATTCAAGTTAGGGAGTACCCAAAAACACGAGTCCCCTAAAGGAGTCTCAAATGTCAGTGTCATAAATTGGACCAACTCCTGTTGGTGAGAGAGAAACTTTCGAGCTTGTGCAGAGCTCCTCTGGGAAACTAACTCAACCAACATGGAGCAAAACAACAAGAACAGTGCATATAACATCATATTTTTGCTTTGTTTAAAGTGGCAAGAAAAAACAAAGGAAATTTAAACAAAAAGCAAATAAATTAAACAAAAGCCCCTGGATGTCAGTCTGATCTCACATACACCCAGTGTTCCAATAAATCCAGTTACTCTACTTATATCTGGATTTACACCAGTGTAACTGTGAGAGCAGAATCTGGCCCCAGCTATTGACATCTTGTGTCTGAGGGGAACTGCAGCTGCAGATGGTACTCTATCAATATGCAACAGGAAGGGAGAGTTTTCTCACACATCCCACACAAGAAATTAATTGACAGTATTGTTCGCTAATCACAATTTCTGTACTGTCCTTATGTCTGGCTCCTGGAAGACTAATCACTGTCCTGATAACCAGGTTTGTTATTTAGAGAGCTATCCACACAACAACATGCTTTCCTCACAGAGCTCATCCTCAGAACCATCTTGGTAGTCAAACCTAAAACTCATGTCACACCATTGCTTTTATCCCTTTCACGTCTCTTACTTCCTTTCTATTTCTCTGCAGTTTCCATAACAAACTGTGTCCAGTCTGTCTGATATATTCTTCTCGGCTATACAAATATTGAGAAGGCTAATAACTGGTATATCTTAAAGAACTGTGTCTGTATCTTCAACTAGAATGCTGTGTGAAAGACCCCAATTTCCTTTGTGAGGAAGTAATAATAATGGGGTTGTTTGGCCTTCTCTGCAAGATTTAAAGAGCACAACAGCAATACTGCTTTGGGGAGAAATCTGTGTCTGAAAAGGTCCTTTGGAAATTAAACATGTCAATTTTCACCAGATAACAGATAGAAAACAATCAAAGAGCTTGCATAAATGGGAGGAAATGGATAATTCCAGAGAATGTGACTGAATGTCCATGTATTTGACGAGTCGCAAGAAACACTGTTTAGCAGAAAGCAATATCCAAAACTGAATGTTTTGGTTTTATTGTTAGTGAGTAAGAATCATGCCAAGAAAATGACTCGAGCTGGGTGGGAACAGTTTCCCCATCCCATGCAAATTTTTGGAAATTTCTCCTTTCCTGAATCAGGACAAAAAGTCAAAATCTTGAAAATTGCTGCAAATAAACACAAAATTCAGGTCAATTCAAATGTTTCATTTTGATTTTCGACCAGTTTTTTTTTAACATTCTAATATAAATAGCTTAAATGTGTAAACAAAGTCTTTTCAAACTGGAGACCTTACTTTTTTGTGCATTTTGAAAATGTGGATAACAGGACCTTTTGACAATTTGCAAACTTTTTTCCCAAAAATTTTCAAGTAGAGAAATTTGAGAAACTGACCCTTTCTTATGTTTTGCTTTCAACCAATTGGCATTTTTCAACAATAATAACAAAAAAGGTAGTCAAAAACTCCTGACCAGCTCATGCAGTAACTTATTGCCTCAGGGCTTAAGGACTACAGCTGGGATTGCAGGCTCCTGTGTGGGGCCGGGGATGAGGGGGTTTGGGTATATAAGGGGACTCTGGGCTGAGGGGTGGGACTGAGGGGTTTGGAGTGCATGAGGGGGCTCTGGACTGTGGTAGGGAGTTGGGGTGCAGGAGTGGGTACAGGCTGGTGATGTGGGCTCCAGGCTGGGGCCAGACATGAGGGGTTCAGAGTCTAGGAGAGAGCTCTGGGCTGGGGTAGGGGTGTGGAGTGGGTGAGGGCTCCGGCTGGGAGTATGGGCTCTGGAGTGGGGCCACAGATGAGAGATTTTGGGATGGAGGAGGGGGCTCTGGGCTGGGGCCGAGGGGTTCACAGTGGAGGAGGAGGAGTATGGGTTCTGGAAAGGAGTTTGGGTGAGGGAAGGAGCTCAGAGCTCGGGCAGGAGGTTTGGGATGCTGGCTCTGGGCAACGCTTACCTCAGGCAGCTTCTGGAAGCAGTGACGTGTCCCTCTGGCTCCTAAGGGGAGGGATAGCACTGTGCACTGCCCCCACCTGTAGGCACCATCCACTCAGCTCCCATTGGCCATGGTTCCTGGCCAATGGGAGCTGTGGAGCCGGCACTCAAGATTGGGGCAGTGTGTGGAGACCCCTGGCGGCCCCTGTTCCTAGGAACCAGGATAGACATGCTGGCCACTTCCGGAAATTGTATGGAGCCAGGGCAGGCAGGGATTCTGCCTTAACCCCACTGCGCCGCCGACCAGATTTAACGGCCCGGTCAGTGGTGCTGACTGGAATTGCCAGGGTCCCTTTTCGACTAAACTGGACACCTGGCAACCCAACTCCCCGAGCTGAGTTCACGGGTCTATTTAGTCCCTCTAATCTCTTGAAGCTGGAATCGAGTATTATAATTAAGTCTCCCTCACACTCAACTGGGGGAATAGCTGTCTGGTCACAGCCAATGCCTTAAAGGGCCATTCAGCCTGTGACATAATCACACTCTATTCTTTTTTATTTTAAAAAAACCCACAGACTGTTTGAGACTATACCTACTGTCTTCCTGCCCTTCACTGCATTGGGTCATCATTGTCATGAAGTGGTTCATTGTTTTTCGTATTCCCTTGTACCAATCATGAAATAGCCTTGACAACACTATTTGCCTTGAAGCCAAACAAGCAATAATGCAAGACAGGATTTGCAACTATGGTGTCATCTATCGAGTGCATGAGGAAGTCTGAGGTCAAAGTACTGCTGACTATGTCCAGTGCTTGAAGAGTTCCAGTGCGCATTTTTTATACACAGGTTCAAATGGCTACTGAAACATTTCCAATCAGTTTCTCTATTCTTCATGGTGTTCTCTCTCATAATTTTAAACAAAAATAGCTTTACTTACAAAACCAGTATGGGTTAGGTTCAAATCAGTCACGTAGATGTTAAAGGTGCTGTCTCTTGTTACCAGGTTTCTGTGTGGTTCTGTTCACCAAACTGTTACGTTTAGCCCTACACAAAGAGCAACCATACAGAGCTTTCTGGGAGCGCAACTTGCCCTTGTGCAGAGTGACTGTACAAAGCATATGCACTACAAACGGCCCACTCAAATGGTAGATATACCTTGGGTGGGCCCTCTATACTGGAGTGGACTTTTCCCCTCTCCTAACAACCTGCATTGTCTGTTGAGAAGACTCAAACAAGGATGAAGCAAAATAAGGTCTCCGTGAGCATGGCGAAGGCATGCCTCCTCTGCAGCAAGCTGCAGCTGAAGACAAAATGGCAGCTAGCTCTGCAGTAAGGTGAAAGAGAGAACCATTCTTGATTTAAAGGTGCAATACACAAAGTCATTCAAAGCAGAAGCAAGCTGCATACACCACCCAACAATTAAAATTGGGTCAGATATATTGAATATATATACACATCATAACTGGGAAAAACTGATAAAATATAAAAGTTGCTCTTTGTGCTGAGATTTTGCACCGTGTGTGTGTGTGTGTGATTTTTTTAAGAAGTGGGAACAGTAAATATGGAAGGTAGTTTTCTATCCAGTGAAATAGCACTGGGTAATGAAGTGCATGTTTTCTCATATTAGGCAGCTGGAATACCTTAAAACTCCACCTGTAACTAGGCTGAAAGTTCACTTACCCACACATCTGCTTTTACTATTCTCAGTGGTTAAAAATGTGGAAATGCAGGAAAGTTTGCTCTGGCAGCAAGCAGTCTGAAACCAACCCCCCAAATCCAATGAATTCTCTGACGCAGCAACAAGAGCATGACTATCGGAGAAATGCCTGGGGAAGTGAATCAATAGCTAGGAGGCAAATCAGCTGCAGCGTAAGGATAGTATAAGTAGCTGGAAGAAACTTTCCCAGCCTCCAGGCCAGTTAGAAGAACAATACACAGAACAGGATATGAGGCCCTTCCTGCCAATCTCTAGATCTATGCCAAGGAGCATTTGGGCCTCCAGTTCTGTCTTTCTATCCGCATAATGCGAAGCCATGTTTGTCATTTTCTGTCCATTTGCATATTAATAAAATGATGGTCTCGTACCTTTTATGCTGAGATCTAATATTTGTCTTAAAAGATCTGTATGTCTTAATCCTTCTAACTATATTCACCTCAATTGCACTGGTAGTAATCTGCCTGGTAAGGCCGAGAATATTTTTGTTTCCTCTGTAGGTTCTAATTTTTAAAAGGATGCTGCTGTTTCGTTTCTTTTCTGGAGGTGGATTTTTGTGCCGGTGATTCCTCCCCCAAAACATCAGAGTGACGGTAATGGATTCCCATTCAGTCTGTTTTCCTGTCTCTCTCTAGTACCAACTGGATCTATCTCGTTGTCTAGGTTCTGATATTAGCATCCATCACTGTAATATTTGAGTGCCTTCCCAGAATAAAACAATGACAGGAATGGTTTTTCTCTCTCTCTCCCTCCCTAATACTAGGAGATAGGTTTGGTTTTCTAATGAATACAGAGGAGTGCAGATACTGTGGAGGAAAAGCCTGGGCAATGAGGTGGGCTTTGCATTTGTTTGTTTTGACTTGTATCCCTTTAGCTCTTCAGTGGGTCCAGGTTTGTGCCCATGGTGCCAGTCTAGTGTAGAAGCAGGCGGTCTACTTCTGTGCTGATCTTTTCAGACTGGTTGGCTGCCTTTAATGTTGTTGACACAGAATAATATGGGCTGGTGGGCAGGACCAACAGCTGGGGAAGAAGAATAACGCTCTCCCTAGCGGCACTGCGGCGGAGTTTCAGTCCCTTGCCGCAGGGTTTATTATATAGTTACATAAACAAAGGATTCCAAACAAAAACAAGTCACACACAACACCGGGGCCCAGTTGGCAGACACCTTTCCAGCTCCTGAGCTAGGTGAAAGGATGGCGGGAGGGGTGGGAAAAATACCCTTAGTCCTCAGTAGCCACCACCATAGCCTCTTCTCTTGTGCCGTTAAACACCCACCACACGGGGATCATCCACAGGACAAGCAGAGGTCTGTGAGAAACCACTATGCAGTGGGTCTTGTGCAGTGCCATTCTACCTTGTCACAGGCAGTCACTCTTGAGTGGCTCTCCTCCTTTCTTCCTCAGAGATCCAGTCGGTGTCCTTTTCCCCTCTTGACTTTACAGGATAGAACAGAATCACATATACAGTAATAGTCTATGTGCTGACACAACTTCTCCGCGCCTCAAATTTTTCTGAAATGACTCCCCTGCTGGCAGGTATTGTACCTGCCCCGCATAGTTCACAGATGTGTAATAAGGAAAATAAAAGAACATTGGTGGCTAGGGAAGATGCAGAGAGAAAGACAGACAGACAGAAGTTACAGACCCTGTAAACCTCGGGCAAGTCACACCCCTGAGATAACACACATGCTCCTCCCAGAGGTCAAATTATACATGTTGTGTTGTTGTTCGACCAGTCCTCATTAGTCTTAGAAAATATATTTCTGTGAATGGTTAGTTGCCAGCGTAGGAGTAGAGAGTGCTGGGGTGGAGGTTAACAGTGGAAAGTTAACCAAGAGAAGTGAGACTGCTTGGTGCACAAGAAGAGAAAGGCACAGAGGACAGTGTGAAGAAAGGAGTAGAGCTGTGAATCTTATGTCTACACTGCAAGGTTTTGCCAGAATGAGTTACATCAGCATACAGCCATCATGGTTAGTATATTGCTTGTGGGCATGCATATTTGGCTTCTTTTGTCAGCAATGCACGTACTCACCAGGAGTGCTTGTATCACTGCACAGTGCACCATGGCTAGGTATCCCACTATGTAACTCGTCACCATCCAACATACTGTCTTTTGGAAAATTTTAGCTAGGCATGTTGGTACAGAAACAATTCATACGGGGTGACTTTGTGCAAGGGGTCAAGTTCCCAGTGAGTACTATCTCCATCCCAGAATGTCATCTATATCCCATAATTATTGTGCCTTTTTTTTCCAAAATCCCTCACACCTGTGTAGCCCTCCTCACTGTCTTCCATCTCTGACAGAACCGTGGATCCTGCACAACTCTGCACTATTGTCATGAGGTTTGCAAGCACAGGTGCATGATCCTCCAATATTTGCAGTGCCACAAGAAGAACCGAAAGAGAGGGGAGTGAGGGTTTCATGTTTCTAAAGAGAGAAAATGCAGATAAGGCCTTCTTCATATCCATCAGAAAGAAACAGATAAGGGCACAAACACTTGTTTTCTTTCTTTAACTTTCTGGGATTTTATTTTGCATAGACACGGGCCATTTTACTTGCTTTTATGGCTATTTATGTTACAGTAGCTCACTGAGGCCTCAGCTGCCCTGCCCTGTTCATTCCTCCTCCTCCCCCCCGTTGCGCAGGCTCCCTGCCTACCCTGGCACACTCCTGGAAGCCACTGGGGTGGCGCGGGGGCACGTGGCTCCACATGCTGCCCCTCTCTGCAAGCACCGCCCCCGCAGCTCTCCCGACCAATGGGAGATGTGGGGGTGGTGCTTGCAGGCAGGAGCAGTGCGCAGAGGGAGACCCCTGCCCTTTGGGGCCGCAGGGCTGTGCTATTCGCTTCTGGGAGCGGCGTGGGGTTGGGATAGGCTGCTTAGTGGCAGCCACACTGCACTGCCAAAGATCACGCAATTGACTGGGAGAACCTGTAGGATTGACCAGTCGATTGCGATCAACAAGTTGGTGACCACTGCACAAGACCATGTTGCCCCTCTGCTTTTACTAGTATTCCATCTCCTAGGTCTTCTTTATCTAGGAATGGGAAACATGTCTCAGCTGAGCTACATGGCTACTCCACCCCATATGTCTGAGATCTCTTTCAAAGGATGGGCCTCTAGTTCTCTCGATCGTAGCTCTCTCCCAGCTCTCTCTCACATGCAGGCAGTGTTCCAAACCCTTGGAAAATACTTTAAAGAGTGTTTTTTTCCTAGCTGCAGTGATGCAAATAGCATATTCCCTGGCCCACTTTGTGTCTTTGATATATTATGCTCCTTGCACTAGCCCAAGAGTTTCACATGCTCGATTGCCTAAGAGAACCTCTTCCGCCTGGTGTTACAATGAACAGCAAAAAACGTTTTTTACCTTCTTTGGTCACGTTCAAACACCCTCCCTGCTACTTCAGCTGCTGGGTCATAATGGGCTTAGGTGCAACATTTTCGTTTGTATAATTTGGCCTATACTTCAGGCTTCATGGTTATCAAAATTGTTTTTATGCCACTGCTTAATTTCAAGATGGCCTCTTACTGCAAAGTACTTCTGGGCCCAGCTGCAGAAATAGCTACTGAATGGCCTCACTAAGCCTTCAGTGGGAGACATTTTAGAACAGAAATAAGGATAAGCTAGAGATGTTGCCAAGCTAGTACTGAATCTAAATCCTTCCTGCACCATCACACATCACTTAATGTCTGAGTGAGGCTCTGCCATCTCTAGCTGTCATACTGCTTGCCAGAATGGCTACCTGTTGTGGTTCTAGAACTTTTTTTCTTTTTCTTTTTTACTAGTATAGGTTGCTGGCCGATTGCTGAACCCCCAATCCAAAGGGCCAGTGGGCTGCTATTCGTCTGCTCCCTACCCTTTGACTTATCTGGCTTGAGTAGCCCTATGAAGAGCTATATTTAGGCCTGCAGAGCTCCCAGGATCATTGGAACACATAAATCACTCTGTCAAGGGTCAGTCCCTAGAGAAGGCAATATTAAGTAAATAACCTCTATAAATGTATAGATCCCAGTGTGTCTTCTGGCTGGCTCCAGATTCATTGTTAAACTTATTCCTGCGCTCAACACCTCCCTCTCTCTGGCCAGTTAACTGGAGCACTCAGCACATTTTTTGTGGTTAGCTCACTTTCTGTTTCCTTTCTACGTCACCTTTAAAGGATGTGATTGATCCATTAATTAACTTCTGGTGGGGCTACTCAGTGGTCAGCTATTGCCATGCAAATACTATCACAGGGATGTGTTTTCTTGCGCATAAGCTCTGTGCAGTTTCAAGTGCTTCTTCAAAAAGAACAGTTTCAATATAAGTTGCCTCACAGATGTCTATCCTAGTTACAGTGTGGAAATGTCTATGCCTTTTAGCAGAGGTGGACTAAAGCCAACTGAGGCTCATTTCCACATACACTTCCTCCTCGATAACAGACTCTCCTTCTCTTCCTTCCCCCACACCTCCCCAACCTCCCAGGGCTGGTCAGGCAAGCAGATGAAACCTAGCCAACATATTTTATGTCCACAAAAATCCACAATAACTCCCCTCAGTTTACCATACTGTGAGGTACATGTGTATAATATACCTCTCTGTATATATACGATAGTTTCAAAATAAAAAAATCAGATAAATAAATAGTTTTGTGGCAACATTTCTTTTAGGGACATGAAATACTCATACAAAACCTTTAATTTTTTTTTCTCAGTGTGTGCTAGCATCATTACTTTTAGCTAGCCCACCCAAGCTAGCTTGAATCCAGCTAGCATGAGTAATAATAGGACCGTTCAGAGTGGGCTCATGATCTGAGTATGTACAAAGGGTCTCTGCCGGACTTGTACTACCCTTGCTGAAACCTGTGCTACATTGTCTTAATGGCTATTGTTATCAGCACTAGCTGGATATAAGCTAGCTCTGGTAGGCTATGCACAGCTTTGTTGTGTAGACATATACTGAGTTAAAAGCAACAACAGCATATTTCATGAAGTGGAGGATTTCTCCAGTAATTTAGCATCCTGAATAAGTTTATTGTGAAACTCTGAACAAGTATCATTGACATTTAGTTTGAGCACAAGAAGAGCTTTGATATTATCTATGCTCTTCTGGCTTTTCTCTTCACTCCAACCACCATTCATGACATGGAACACTCCTTCCACTGGGCTGTTTGCTGTGGGTAAACAAAGAGAAATTCTTCTCAGGACACCAATGTATCTTCAACAAACATTTTGTGGTTATTAAAAAGAGTTTTGATTGATGCAATGAAAGACTGGGACATTTTAGGTGTCCTGAAAGAAGTTCTTGGGACACCACATGAAAACTGGGACTGTGGTGGGAAAGCCAGAGAGATAAGATGGATGAGGTAATATCTTTTATTTGACCAACTTCTGTGGGTGAGAGAGACAAACTTTCAAGCCACACAGAGCTCTCTCTCTCTCTCTCACCCATAGAAGGTGGTCCAATAAAAGACATTACCTCACTCACCTTGTCTCTCTAACATCCTGGGACTGACATGGATACAACTACACTGCTTACCACACTGATAAAACCAGGTCATTTAATGCTCCAATGATATTAACTTTCTCAGTGTGTGTCCCAGAATGTCCAAGCTCTTCAGATATTCTACATAGTTTATAGATTATTCAAGACTTTGCACAGAATCAAACATTTGTGTCTTTTTATTTTTGGTATTTATAGCATTAAACTCTTTTAAATGTTAAAAAGACAATTAAATAAACTGCTGTAATATGTCCCTTCTCCCAGCTTGTGTTCTCTTATCACTTCCCTCCAATTTTTCTTCATTCTGTATATTGTATATTTTTTATCCATAGTCATCTTCACTATTGTTCAGTTATATTGCAGTTGTACCTAGATGCCTTAATCACAGACCAGGGCCCCATTTTGCTAGGCACTGTGTGCACACACAAAATAAAGTTGGTCCCTGCCCCACAGAGCTTACAATCTAAGGAATGCTTTTTCAGGGTATGGCTACTTGATGTATCAGGGATCGATTTATCGCATCTCATTTAGACACGATAAATTGATCCCCGCATCGACACCTGTACTCCACCTCAGCAGGAGGCGTAAGCAGAGTCGGCGAGGGAGCGGCTTTGGTCGAATCGCTGCCGTGGAGATGGCCAGGTAAGTCGACCTAAGGTACTTTGACTTCAGCTACGTTATTCGCATAGCTGAAGTTGCAAATCTTAGATCGATACCACCCTTCTCCCACCTCTATAGTGTAGCCCAGCCCTTAGTGTCTCTTTTCCTGTGTAATCATCTTTCTCCATTCTTCAGGTCCTCTTATTCTCCTATTTCTTCTTCCACACAGATCTTCCCAAGCCCCTCAATATCTTGCTCCTTCATTTCATCCCCAACTCCTCAATCTTCCCTTTTTGCCTCCATTTCCTTCTTTCCATTTTCTCTCTCTCTTCTGGTCCTTAAACCCTTCGCTCACTCCTTGGCTTCTGCCTCTACCATCAACATTCACACTCCGTTCACTGTCTGCCACTGTTGTTCCTTCTCCTCACTTGAAGCATAGTTGGGGTAGAAGGACTGAGTAGCTATTTCATCTCCCTCAGTCCCACTGAAGAGAGAGGATGCATTTTCCCTTCTGCTTCCAAGTCAAGGGAGGAACCTGTAAGGTTTCCTGTTTCCACTTGCCTGAAGGAGGCAGTGGGAATTCTTCTCTCCTCTTCCCATAGGACTGCTGGGGTTTCTTCTCTCTTTGATACAGGTGAGAATGAGGAACTCAGAGGGGCAGAGTTATTTAAGGTATCCCTTTCTTTGCCATCTTTCCATCACTTGAGGACACAGAGAGTCAAGAGAATCAGTCCTGGAAGGATTTCAACCTAACAACAAGAAATCCAAATGGCTGACTGAGCTGATCTGGGCCTTGGCTCAGTTGCTGTCAAGTGTCAGGCTCTAGACCAGTTGGATAAGAAGAGTGAAGTGACCCCTGATTAACTCACTCAGTTGCCCTTTGCTCTCTCCCAGAAGCACCCACCACAAGCAAATCTGAATGGCTCTTTCCCCTGACTGTGGGCGGATGAAGACCCAACATAACCTTTAGCGTCAGAGGGGACCTCAGTGGGAGTTCTCAAGGCCTAAGGCTTCCTATAAGATGCTCCTTCCCCCAGTGTGGCTGAGCTGTCCCCTGCCAGATCAACTGTGAGGGCAGACACACAAACAGCGATATTGTGATCTTCTACCCTGTTTTGCCCCAGAGTGCTAGCCACCTCCTATGCCAAGCCAGTGGGTAAAGATCCAATATTTGTCCTTAGAAGCCTTTCCAGCCCAGGGCCTGGTTTCATGGATTCTGCTGTCTTTTAGTGTTGCCCTTGGTAAAGCATACGTTAGCAAAATGATTATTTTCATTGCAGCTGGCACGCAGTTTTCCAAACACTGGTCACTGTTTGGGTTTATGCTTCAGACCACACTACTTACAGTCAACTGTCATGCTGCTTTGTGTAATTGTCTTTTGTTATGGTTTTATTTCTTTGGGCTGATACTCCTTTGTCATTATTTCCACTGCAGCACTTCCACCAACTGTTGCTGCAATGCCTGTCCTGGCACTGAAGGCTTTCATATACAGACTGTTCCATTTTGCTGGCTGTAACTAGAATCTGATGCACAGGAGAGCTGGCAAAGAATGGAAACATTATTTCTTGGCCCCAGTCAGATGACAAAGGTCAGATTGCAAAGGTTTCTTCTCCTACTGTTTTTTATTGTTGGTGGCAGGGTGCTTGTTACTTCTGTCTACGCTGGCGAGCAGCCAGGCGCATTCTACATGTCTTCAAGAAAGAGAGCCAGGGTTATGCATAGATATCTTCAGTTTCTCCTGCAGGACTAGTCCTTTAGTGTTTCTAACGTACATCCTTGGGGCAGATAGTATTATAGCCATTGCTTTGGCCGAGTGCCAGCCACTTTTTGTTTGAAATGTATCTTTCTGTCGCTCTTGCAATGGGGAGGAGTGTTTGGCACTTTGTCCTAGATTTTCTTGTGTTCTAATTTCCTGATTTTTGAACTGCAGGCATTAGCTGTTATTAGCTCATCTAGGATTCTGAAACCAGTTGTGTGTGTGAAGCCTTTATGGGATAGAATTCAATCCTGAAGATATACATGAAAAACAGCAACATTTAATTGGCATCACTGTAGTCAAAATCTCTTGCAGACAATTACATCCCATGCATGGTTTTAGATGCCAGATTAAAAATGAATAATAGATACTGGTACAAATACATAGCCCAGTCATGTTCCATTGAAGTCCATGGAAGTTTCGTCATTGCCTTCAATGAGTGCAAAGTTGGTTACAACTGGTGGGAAATGTGTCCCTTCTGATGTATTGCCCAAGTCTCCGAGAAGGAAACACAGGGCGGGCTTTGTGATTTTATGGAGCTTTTCATAGTACTGGAAAAAAACGTTTGCGCATCCACCTTGCAGAGTCTCGTAGACTTTAAGGTCAGAAGTAACCATCATGATCATGTAGTCTGACACCCGCACATCGCAAGACACAGAATTTCCCCCACCCATTCCTATAATAGACCCCTACCTGTAGTGTTCTTCTGCTAATTAGTGTAATCTTTAACGAGCTGTCATTTATGCTGGCTGCCCAGCCATTTCCCTGCTTTGTCATTTGCATCCCAATATTTAGAGAATTAGGAGTTTTGTATTTTACTTGCAGAGTTATAAAGGGCAGTTCTGGTCAGAAGTATTTATATTTAATTTTCTTATTTTTCTGTAACTTTCCGCAAACATTTTATAGTTTTTGTCAGCTCCTCTTCTTGTTTTATATGTCTGGGGGATCTGGAAGGGAAGATGAAAAGTCTGATGGTTCCTAAGTGTCTGTCCTAAATTGTATGTGGAAAGGATTCATGTGCTACTGAGGTGGAACGAAGTTGCGGGGGATGTCCAAAGGGCATAGGGGTGAGGTCAGGGAGATGCCCCTCCCTCAGCAATAGGCCTCTTTCTGGGGGCCCTAGTGCCAGTATCCCATGGGAGGAGCTTGTCCTGGGGCAAGTGGCCCTTTTCCTCCTTGGCTGCAGAGCATCCTCCAAGCTGGCAGGTGCCAGTGTCAGGCCTGGGCAGGGGATGCTTGGCAGGGGGTCAGTGTGGAGGGAGCTGGGGATACTGCAGCCAGGATCAGGCAAGGGAGTGGAGGTGGGGGTGGGGGAGGCTGGAGCCACCAGGATAAATCTCTCTCTCTCTCTCTCTCTCTCTCTCTCTCTCTCTCACACACTCACACACACACACACACACACACACACACACACACACACACACACTCTCTCTCTCTCTCTCTCTCTCTCTCTCTCTCTCTCTCTCTCTCACTCACTCACTCACACAGAGCTGGAACTAGATCCCTAATCTTTATCTCCAAAAACACAAGCTTCTCTCATTTGAGTGAAAAGAAGGCTCTCCTAGCTGTCTGTAATGGTGGACTTTTTGTCCCCTCCGTGGAGCAGCCTCTAGGCCATGACACTGGTTCCATGCACTGTTTACAAACAGATCAAATTTACCAATGACGTAAGCAATCACAGCTCCAGTAAGTCAGTGAAATACCTGCGTGTGCTAGCAACGAATATGTTCCTAAATCTCCATCATTTCATTTACACTCATCCTGAACTACCATAGCTCCCAGGGAATTTGGATGGGAAGGAAGTAGTGTGAATCCTTATAACAACGACATAACTAGATAGTGGTCTAAATATCCAACTTATATAAATACATATAAAAGCTATAAGTAATCTAGTGACACATCAGTACACACATCAAATAAAAAATAGACAAATGGTGAAGCAAACCACGTAAAAGCATTGAAGCCTATACTTTTCATACCGTATGTAATCAAGAGGTACATCAAGAAAGTGAGTACCGGGAGATGAACACTGTAGCACTTGGTTAACAATACAATTTACTTTATTCTTGATAGCAGCTTTTATACCTGTTGCAAATCTAAACGCTTTCTTGGTCTTAGAGAATTTTAGATCTTTAAGGCCAGAAGGGACTATTATGATGATTTAGTCTGACCTATAAGTACAGAGCTAAATCATTCAAAAACATATCAGGAGAGAAATTGAGTAGTACAGGCAAGGGAGAAAAGATATGTCTTCAGAGCATAGCCAGAGCCAATCCCTGTCCCAGAGAGATTACAGTCGAAATCAGAGAGTCCATGAGGTGAGCTACAGGAAGGTTCTAGGATGGATATCTCCTGTGAAGGGACAGGGAGGAGGCCAATGCTAGATGAGAAAAGAGAGCAGGGAGGGGATTAGCAAAAGAAAAGAGCCCTGAGCTTGGGTAAATCAAGTGCATGGAGGCTTTTAAAAATGAAGACCATTTTAAACTGGATCTTTATCTGAGGGAAAAGCCAGTGGAGTTTGGGTAGAATAGGGCCTACGGATGATTTAGTTGTAGTTCTTTGTACCTGTGAAAAGGCAGGACATGTGGCACATACAGGAGTCTGGATATCTAGGATTTGTGAGGGGAGTTTGGAGCACCGATGAGGATTTCCCCAAAGGGCAGTTGATGCAGCAGTGAACATAGGCAGCATTTCCTAAGAGAAGTTTGAGGACACTTCTTGTGGTGCAGGGAGCTTTAAGAACCATGGTGACACTCTGTGGCGCTGCACTTCTATAAACTGGAACAAAAAGACTCATCACTTAGAAATCAGGTGGTTGGAGACTAACTATGTGAATGGAGCAGACTGGACACAAATTATAAAAAACACCCCTCATACTGTGCAGACTCAGTTCAGATTGTTTTTATTTCTTGTTGTTTTGTTAAATTAAAGTTCTTTAGATAACTGAAGACATGATTAGTCTATGTCAAAGGTGGCCAGCCTGAGCCTGAAAAGGAGCCAGAATTTACCAATGTACAATGCCAAAGAACCACAGTAATACGTCAGCAGTCCCCCACCAACTCCCCCTGACCTTGCTCCCAGTGCCTCCCCCTGTGGCCCACCGATCAGCGCCTCCAACTCCCCTCCCTGCACCTCCCAATCAGCTGTTTTGTGGCATGCAGGAGGCTCTGGTGGGGAGAAGCAATGGTATAGCGAGCTCAGGGGAGGGGGTGGGAAGGGGTGGAGTCGGGGGAGGACCTGTGGCAGAGCCAGAAGTTGAGCAGTGAGCAGCCCCTGGCGCACTGGAAAGTTGGCGCCTGTAGCTCCAGCCCTGAAATTGGTGCCTATACAAGAAGCTGCATATTAACTTCTGAAGAGCCACTTGTGGCCACTCCTGGTCTATGTGGTCAGGGGACTTAACACTCGTCTTCTCTGAGAGAAGCTCTTTAGACTTTGAGACATTTAATGGTAGGCAGTTGAGAAAAATCCACAAGTTTACTTGGTAAGAACAGGGAGGTCAGAGAGGAGTTTGATGATGATTGTGTTATTCAAATCAATGAGAAATGTAACTGCACAAAAAGTAACAGAATGCAGCTAAATAGATAGTCCTCTGTCTAGTTAGTATTTCAGATAAGCATGAAACCTGGAAAATTAGTACCAGGTTTCATGCTTATCTGCACCTATCTGTGAATGTGTCATGAAATTGAACTTAGCACAGAGGCCATTACTCTTCTGCACGTTATTTAAAGAACATTATTGGTTTAATTACTTTATCACTTTTTCTGTAGTATATTAAATCTTTGTATTAAGGTGAAGAACTAGCAACTTTATTTATTTAGGGTTGTTTGATAGGCTAGAACCAATTTAAACTCCTGAAGTGTCCTCTGATTCTTGTCCAAAACTTGGGATGGATTCTGTAGGTGTTGTGAACTTTGCTCCATCTCAGTCAGGCACTCAGGAGGGCTTATTCTGAGCACATTACAGTCACATGCAATTTAAACATGCCCTTATATTTGATCCCTACAAATATGCAATTGCTGCAGTAGCACAAAAGGAAAGCATGACTCAAGCTGCTCCAGAACAGAAAAGCTATTATGGAAGATTCCCAATTAGCTTCAGATGCTGAAGCAAATCTGACTATTTCTTCATTTTATCTAGCAACTGTTGGGTCTATCACATCCCCTGCTGCTCTCTCTGCCTTGGAATTCTGGGAAATTCCAGGAAAAGTGCAGTGGTTACTGAACCTGAAGAGGAAGAAACTATGTAGAAACAGAAAATTGGGTAAGCAAAGCCACCAAACTGGGTCTCTGAAGTGTGGTCCCTCACAAAACCAAACGTGAGGAGAACAGGTTCCTATTTTGCCCATATTCTCTTTGGGTCTGATCCCAAAGTCCATTGAAGTCAATTGAAAAGTGCCTTCCCTCCCCTCTTCCCCCGATGACTTCAGGGGACTTTCTATAAGACCCTTACAGTACCGCAAGAGAGATGTGAAATGCTGTATTTTACTAGTTGAGGGCTTGTCTACACAGGATGTTGCTGGGCAGCAAGCCAGGGTATGACTACAGCGTACTAGCTTGCCACACAGTAAGGTCCCATGTGGACACTGCTCCAGTGTACTAAAAGTTCTGTAGTGCACTTTGATGTACTCCCATTTCAAACATACTAGCAACAGTTGGCAATAAGAAAAACACTCCCTAAAACTACAGCTGCCTCCTCGTGTAATAGAACACAGACCTGCAAGGGTAACATCGCCAACACACCACTTGAGCATTACTAAAAACTAAATACCCATTAGATAAACCCATCTAAGGTAAAAGCATGAGGGAACAGATTGACTTTGAACTGCAGCCTGGAGATTAACCAGCTCAGATCTGTTGGACCAAAGGTGGAAACAATTTTCAGAGATGAGGACCCTCCTCCACTGAGAACACTTGGCCCCCAAAGCCTTCATCCAGCACATACTGAAGTCAATAGTAAAGTTTGCATTGGTTTTCAGTGAGTAGAATCAGGCCTCAAATCCCAGCCTCTGGAGGTTCAAAACCTATTAACATTTGCACAGAGCCAGCTGGAAAGGCTGTTTACCCCTTAATCTTTAACAAGTGGCTCAGTAAAGTGAAGCTGGAATGTACATTTACAAGGGAAGCCACAGATGAGAGAAGAATACTAACATGCTTCACCTGAACACAGCTGGTGTTCTTAGACTTCACTGAATCCATAGTAATCTTATCCTCATGAATGGAGGCGATGCTTATCCAAACAAATTCCTCTTTGTCACTTCCTACAAACCCTTCTTCCTCATCTTGTTTACTTTTTTGTATATCTAGTTAAGTTTTGATTTACTTGTAGTTGTTGTTTACGGCTATATTATTAAAGGTGGTCGACTTTTTGTTTTTAACAAAAAATGGCTTTTTGACCAAACAAAAATTTGTGTTTTGGTGAAATGTCTTTGGTTTTTGGAAGAAAACCTAACATTTTTCAGTAAAAATTTTGTTCATCAAAAAAAATATTTTTTTTCACAGGATTCTTCCCTTTCCCCAAAAAATCCCTAAAGAAAGAAGAGAGATTTCTTGATCTGTTCTCTATAAACATAAGAACATAAGAAAGGCCGTACTGGGTCAGACCAAAGGTCCATCTAGCCCAGTATCCTGTCTACCGACAGTGGCCAATGCCAGGTGCCCCGGAGTGAGTGAACCTAACAGGTAAAGATCAAGTGATCTCTCTCCTGCCATCCATCACCCCACTCTGACAAACAGAGGCTAGGGACACCATTCCTTAGCCAGCCTGGCTAATAGCCATTATTGGACTTAGCCTCCATGAATTTATCCAGTTCTCTTTTAAACCCTGTTATAGTCGTAGCCTTCGCAGCCTCCTCAGGCAAGGAGTTCCACAGGTTGACTGTGCGCTGTGTGAAGAAGAACTTCCTTTTATTTGTTTTAAACCTGCTGCCCACTAATTTCAATGGGTGGCCCCTAGTTCTTCTATTATGGGAACAAGTAAATAACTTTTCCTTATTCACTTTCTCCACGCCACTCATAATTTTATATACCTCTATATTACACAGTTGTCTCCATACATGCTTTACCCACTCTATCATAATACAAGCAATGTCAATTTTAAAAAAGAAAACTATGAGATCTTTAGAAAATAAATGAGAGGCACAGGAGAACTCAGATGGGAGAGACATACAAAGACAAAAGGAAATTACGCAGAAACTACCATGTGGTGAAACATCATATCAAGTTGACTTTATTCCACTTAAACAACAAATGGGACTAAGACAATTCTACTCTAGATGAGGATCTGCCCCCTAATTCCTCCTCTACCCCCTTTTGGTTCAGATTGCTTCTTTAATCAGAAAGGGATGTTGTTTTTAAAGACAAGGTCTGATCTACCCTGGAGGATTGTTTTAGCAACTGGAACTAGAACAAGTAGAACTAGCGAAGTTATGATATTGTAAGAAATTAAAAAGTGAGTAACTGAGTAACTAACTGTGAGAGATTTTTTTTGTCAGTTTATTTAACTCCAATGCAGAAGAAATACATGGGAAAAGGGATGTATTTGTCAAAAAAAAAAAAATGGACACTACCATCTCTTCAATTAAGAGCGAGACCTTATCATACACATCTGAGACCTACCTGTCCTCCAGCAAAACTAAAAAAGGATAGATTTGACATTCCTGACTTTTCTTAAGATATTAAATAAGCAGGGAAAACAAACTAAATATTCAGCATAGAGGCCTTCTTCATACATCATAAAAATGCAAAAGGGGGTATAAATCCAACTTTTTAACCATCCTTTAGGTAACAGCTTCTTTAATATGGAAGACGGAGGATGCATACTGGGACCTGTAGCCTCCGTGACTGTTATAATTAATTACATTGTCTACTTAGTCCCCCAGAACAATCTCCAGCACTATAGTATTTTTCTTTATTAACAATTTGCCCTGCAACAGTAGGAGTTGAAACAATGGGAGGATGTTAGTGTGAACTAACAAACACTCAAATGTTTTCCCTGCATAATTTTAATCACAGAATGAAATTGGTCATTGATACTCTTGTCAAACACTTGTTTTATTGGGAAACTTTAATCTATTAGTTGCAGCTCAAAAGCCAACTGTTCACTCAGCTCCACAGACAGAGTCAGAGTTCAACAGAATTCTATTATTGCCTTAAAGGTACAGTTACCCAACACATTTCCCTTATCTAAACAGCAGTTAGAATCCAAAACAAGAATCTGTTGCTTATGTGTGTGTCATCCTGAGGCTGACTGACCACAACAGAAATAATTTTAGAAGTTTTCCATTGCTGTGAAGGTAAGTTTCTTAGCCCTAGTCTACAATGCAAAGTTATATCGGTATAACTACATCGCTGAGGGGTGTGGAAATCCATGCAAAAACCTTAGTTCTATATACCGACCTAACTCCTGGTCTAGACAGCACTATGTCAATGGGTTAGGGTCCCATAGACATAGCCATTGCCTCTGAGGAAAGTGGAATACCTATGCTGATCGGAGAAGCTCTTCTGTTCGTGTAGGTAGTGTCTTCACTAAGCGCTGCTGCAGCACTGTAAGCGAAGACAAGCCCTTAGTTTCCATTATAGCATCTGCAAAGTAATAGCTTAACTGTTCTGGGTGGTGAGCAACATGGCTGATCCCTTTTTGTTTGCATTCAGTGGATGAGCTGAGTATTTCTCACTGTGAGGCATTTTAAACTGTGCTGCAGATAAACTTACTCACAGAGAAAGACAGAGCCGTCTGCCTCCAGCATACTGGAGCTGTGTCTGGAGGGCATGCATGCAAAGTTTGTTCTGCTTGAGTTTCAGCTGGTGTCACACACTGAGGTTCTGAGGCATGTGTGGACCACAGATCCATCTTACTCCTAGCTGCTGAAAGCCAGTGAGAAAGTGGTGGGGCCATTATTGGGTTTGATTTTCAAGGCCTCCCTAAGAGAAAAGATGCCAGCTTTTCTTTAAAAAACAACTGTTAAGCTACTTGTTCAAGAAAATGTCTCCTAATGCTCACATTCTCGCCACGTTCTTTCTTTATGGAAAACTACAATTCCAGCAGCATCGGCAGTGCTATGGGCTTTTTATCCCAGTTTGGTTTTAGTCTTGGATACAGATTGGAGACTGTGCAGGCTGATGATCCTCTCCAGGTGTCTGTGTTGATTCTTTCAGATTTGGCAGTTGTTTTTGGAAACTCTTGGCCAGAAGGTAGCACTAACACTCCTTCAGGCCAAGAATGGAGGGATGGAGTCCACTCTCTTCTTTCTGAGAGATCCCAGGGGATAGTATTGAGCAACAGTTTTCTTGCTTCAAGGTTGCTCTTGTGTGGGGTTTGGCACAGTTCCTTTTTTTTCCACTTTCCTGTTCAATGCGTATAAGGGACCATTGGGAGAGTTAATGAGGAAGTATCTGGATTATTGTATCGTCATTATGCACAACACTAATCTGTATCTTATCCAACCAGTCCAGTACAGTGTAGTGACTTACCTAGTGTCTGGCAGAGATCGAGGTATATATACAAATTATTTGTCTGAGATAAAAGAGGACGATAACCTTTATCAGGGTAAGTTAAATAGTTGGACAAATAGCAGAGATTATAACAGTGCTCCTTTTTGAGCCCCGTGATCGCTATTTTAAATTCAGATTCATAGCCTAAGAGGTTTTATTGTCACCCCAGCAGTTCTTGGATGTCTAGTTGATAGTGGTTGCTTCTTATAATTCTCCAGGTCAGAAAGCTGTGACTTTTTTTCTTTTTGAAGTGGCTTTCCCATGGCTAACTATGCCTTAGTCAACTCCACATTGGAATGCTGTAGTGTGCTTTATTTGGGATTACATCGATTGCATCTGGAAATAGCAGTTAGTGCAGAATGCAGCAGCCCTCTTGTTAAGTGGTACTTCTCCTACATGACTGTCTCCACACAACTGCACTCTAGGAGTCTTTGCCATCAGGTTTTAACCATGATTTCTGAACCAGGGTTGGGCACAGTTTGTCCTGGCGTCCACTGATCATTCAATTGTGTTGAGTGCCAATTCATCTGTCCCCACTCCTGACACACCTTGTAGATGAGGTTGTTGATAGGCCATGGTGGTAGGGTTGCCATAAGATTTTACCAGCATGTATTTGGGGGAAGCTCCATATAAGAAGGACATTGCCAAATATTTGAAAATTGCCATTAGCTGTAACTTACCCTTAGCAGTTAGCAAATCATCTGTTCTTCCATACTGATTTTTTTCCATTTGTCAACCGTTGATTTATTTTCCCATGTGTTTTGAGGAGAACTGAAATTAGCATTGCCCTTCTTGTCTAAGAATAACTTCAGTTTACTGTACATGGTGCCTTTTTATGCCAAAACATCTTTGGGCACTAGTAACATCAATCGATGTCAGCACAACTCTTGAATAATTAAGCACTGCAGTCAAACTTTGTTTATTGAATACCATAGTGAACTTGAAGTAATTTGGATAAACAGGGTTTTGGATAAGCAGGACACATTTCAATGTATTTAATGTATCAATGTCTTTGATACCTGTCAGGGGATGCAACTCATTTCCAATCAGTAACTGTTGAAATAAACAAGGTTTGGCAAAAATGGACTTGTGCAGGACATTTCCCTAGTCTAGGAAGATTTTTGGGACAGGGACTGTCATTTTCTTGCCATTTGTGCAATGCCTAGTGCAATAGGGCCCTGAGCTGGTTGGCCTGTAGGCATTGCCACAATATGAATGTTAAATTGTAATGATGATAAATAACAAGGCTGGGTTTGAAGGCTTGATGCTGTGTAAAAGTGAGGAGGAAATTATAGAGGTATAGGGCCAAATTTTGCCCACTGCTCAATTTGTGCAACCTCACTGAAGCCAGCAAGCAAGTCTGAGTGCACGTTTGACCGCTTGATTCTTTACATTTTGTTTTTAATGGATGATGTTTGGTACAGAGGGAGAACTTCTAGAAAATAAGGACCTGATCTTACACCACTGAAATTACTGGGAGTTTTGCCATTGAGTTTAATGGGACTAGGATCAGGCACTTAATGCTCTGTACATGATCCAATCAGATTACTTGTATCATCTCTCAGCATTTCATCTGATTTATACTGTTGTTTTCAGAGTCACTGCACAATCAGCAAAGCAACCATAAAAACACTGGGTCTGATTCTCAGATTTGTTAGGGCAGCTTTGTGCCTGTCTCCTGGTGCAAGGCTAGAGTTGGCAGATACAGTGATTGGAAGATTCCCTTATGTAGGGGAATCCTCTTCCATTGAATAGACCTACCAAAGTGGCTCATACATACTTCTCCTGATATGTCCCTGGCATAAACAGCTACTTTGCAATCCTCTGTCTCGCTCCCCTGCTGCAAAATAGTGGCTATTATTTTTTTTAATCTCAGCAGTATAGTTGGAAAATTAAAACGTCATAGACATTTAGAAATTTTCTCACTTTCCCCAACTATCTGCAATAATTTCAAGATAAGTATTTTTTTAAATCACTGAACAGAAGACTACTTTTAAAAGAGTTATGCTTGAGTCTCAGCACAGATACTCTCTCTGTGTATCTACTTTGTATTGTTAGTTATGCAAAGAAACTACACTTACCCTGCCAAATGAAAGTACAGTGTAAGCCACAAAAGATATGCTGTGTCATGCCTTTTTATGAGTACACAAGAATTGCTAAAGAAGTCTAAATGAGATGATCGTTGTTAGGAAAAGAGGAAATAGCCCTGGTTAGTTATACAACATTGAGGCTTGTAACCACTTGTGGTGGATAGTTTCAGGACCGGTTTATGTCTAATTTAAAATTATTTTCTTAGTAGCTGACAGCAGTTTCCAAAGTGATCTTTATGATACTCTATCACTGCCTAATCCCTGTTGATTTGCTTTACATTCCTCATTAAACTGTGGCCCAGTAGTTACAGTAGTTGCCACATGAACAAGAATTGTTTGCTTTTCTTGACCTATACTGTAAGGTAGTCGTGAATTTAGGGAGGTGACAAGGGGGAAGACACTTCTAGCATAACAAAATTCTCCTTGAAATTTATTGTGGACACAATTGCTATCATGACAGCTATTTTCAGCTAAGTCTAGAGCAGCCGGTCACATGCTTGTTTGTCCATATGCAAAGAACAAAATCCACATTTCTCAGTCTAGGTGACTTTGTTTCAGATTATGAAATGACAGCTCAGAAAAGAACAAAGAATGTGTGAAACCTGGCTCCACAAAGGTCAATGGCAAAATTGACTTCAGTGGGGTTAGGATTTGAGCCACTGTCTCCATGAGTAAGTCAATACTGTGTATTACTCAGTCAGTAACATTCTGCATCTGACCTGAAAGACCCCAAGTGGCAGCTACCTCAAAGCTGCTCCTGCAGCTGGCTGGTACAGATTCCTCTACAGTTAAAGGTTCAGCACACAGGAAAAAAAATGACACCATCTCCTTTCAGTTACATAGCTCCACATACTACCTCATGCACTCCACTCTGACAACAAGCAGTGGCAAACCTCAGAGGATGGAGTTCTATAAATATACCGTGGGCCAACTTCTTCTCTCCGCAACTTCATTGATTTCCATGGGGTTACACAAGGACTGATTTTGGTTCCTCAAGAAGTTGGAGATGTGGACATCAAAATTATTATTCAGTTTATAAAAGTGTACTCATTACAAAATCCTCTGGTTGCTTGTGCAACTTTTTAAAACCAACACACTCCACGTCCCAGTTTTAACTGAAAAATAATAATAGACTCCACCCCAAAATTAAAAACCTGGTAGAACCCAGGCCCCTTGTTCTCACTGTTCAGAAATACACTTGAGAAAACAGGCCATTCGCTGTTCCCTGAAGGTCTGGTTTTTTAAGGGGAAGCTAATACCAGACTCAGGGGCCTCCTACTGATTAGTGTTTCCATCCACTAGCCTCTGGATGTTAATAGCTGGGGACTGTAGGTCAAATGTACTGGCTGATCTCAGTAGTCATGGCAGAACATAGGAAGACAGGTGGCCCTCCATGTAGCTCTGCCTCAAGCTATATAGGACATTAGGCCCTGAACAGCAAAGCACAAAGTGTGTGCTTAAAATCCTACTGACTTCAGTGGGACATAAGCATATATTTAAGAATTTTGCTGTATGAGGTCCTTAAAGAGGTAAGATTTGATCTACAACAAACACTTTGAACTGAACCCAGAAGTGAGCCGGAAGTGAGTACAGTCTTTGAAGCATGGTGTGATGTGCTTTCTATGGCTAGCAACACTGGCAGGTGAACCACCACATTCTGGGCAGTGTACATCTGGTGGGGTGATAGTGAATGAAAAAGAGTTACATGGAAGTCGGAACTATCTGGATCCCTTTATTAGTCAGTTCCACATTTGCTAACTTTTGTGAGGGATTCTTTTAATGGTGCAAAATATATGTAAAGAAAGTTGTGTTTTGGGGTGTTAAGGCTGACAGTGCGTTTCAGTGGATTTCAGCTATCTGTTGTTTAACAAAGTTTTCAGTATGGAAATAGAAAGGACCTGCTCCTGTTCCCATTAACAGTTCAATAGCAAAACTCCCACTGACTTCAATGGAAACAAGACTGAACCCTAACTCAGGCTTACGATAAAGGGCATCGATGGGAAGATGGCAACAGTGTTACATTTCTAAGCGTTATTATTCATCTATGATCAAATCTTAGAAGCAAAGAGGGAATTTTTATGAGCTGGGAAAACACTGAAAAGGAACTTTAAATATTTTTCTCTCATGTCAATTCAATCCACAGGACAATCAACATTGTCATACCGCCATTCGAAGGGAATGCACATCCTGGGTGTAAAAATTCAAAGAACTGATAACCAGCCTCATACAAATGCCTATGGAAAGGAGACCAGACAAGAAGACCTTTAAAGAACATAATATCAGGTTTCATCACATACCCCGAAGGATATCCTCCCATGTAGACACATTCTGAGGAGTCAAAGTCTCATTGAAGATAATGATATTTGTAAAAGGAGAAATGCAGAAAATGATGGAGTGGTTTATAAGTAGAGGTTGTGACAACAAGAGCATTGCAGCATCAATACTTTGAAAAAAACCCTTTCTTTTATTCCTAAAGACACAAGCAAAACCTCTGTCCCATTTAGTACTGCTTTCAACGCAGCTCATGGACAGATATATAAAGTGATTCAGTGACACTAACCATGTCCTTTCAAGTGATGAAATATGGAAAGAGACTTTTTAACTGTCTCCTCTTATAACTCATAAAAAGTAAAAATCTATGCTAAGTGGGTCTTCTTACCCATTCTCATTTGTCTGAAGAGAGAAAAGCACACTTGCTATTACTAGCTCCAAAGGGTAACTTTGTGGAAACTGTACCATTGTATTAAATATACAACAAAGAAGGGGATAGTTTCCATCAGCCACATTCTGGCAAAAAAAGAGACAAGAAAAAGAAATTAGAGACTTTGTGCTCTGCCTATCAAATGCCCTTGTGATTTATTGTATACCAGAGAGAGAACCTGAACTATAAAAACCTATTTCCAGTATGAAATTCTTCTGCACTGAAAAGGTACAAGGACCCTGGGGAAGAGAGAGAGACAAAACTTTCAAAACAAAGAACCCCTTTGTAGATTTTTAGCCTACAGAATGCTGCTTCCAGAGGCAGGAGCAGGTAAAGTTCATCAGCACATTCACTGTCCCTGGATAAAGCTTTGTCGTAGGAGCCAGGGTTTAGTCATCCAACACACGTTCCCTAGCAGAATCCCCAAGGAGCTTGTTGTCTGCTTCTTCCACTGTAGCACACAACTAGTTCACTGAAGGTAAATTAACTTGCATGTTTTTTCAGATAAATGTTTCTCTGCTTCAGTACTGATCAATGATGTTATGTAAGAGAAGCCAAATCTCTCCCTCTCCCTCTGCCCTCCCCCCACCTGCCCTACACCATTCTAAGCAGCATGGGTCTTTGGGGAGGAAAGAAATCCTCTGTGGAATGACAGCAGCATTACTCTACAGCTTCTAGGTGCACCTGCTGCTGTATCCTCTCCATGGCAAGCAATGGCTGCTGGAACTCCTTAGTGACAGCTCATCTAGCTTGGCCTGTGCCTTTTCCAGACTGCCCCCCCCGGAGTGCTGGAGCAATTTGTATAGTGGGGGTGCTGCGAGCCATTAAACCGAACTCTAAACTCTGTATATGATGGAAACTACTTCATGCCAGGGGTGCAGCAGCACTCCCAGCACCCTTAGTTCCAGCTCCTATGCTGCCTCCTGCCCCACACAAATACAGGCTCTGCAGGAATCTTGCCTCCCTCAGCAGTGGAACCTACTAGTTCTGCTCTGACTGGCACCCTATGGGGCATGTAGCAGAAGACAAAATTTTCCTCCAATCCATTGTCCTCACACCCAAGCAACATGCCCCCAGCACAGATGTGCCATTAAACACAATGGGTCAGACTTCCCGGCTGCGGCACAGAAGTGCAAGGAGGGCAGAGTGCATGAAGCCTCCTTCCCCTGCTCTTCTCTGAGCACGATGACTTCCTCTGACTCTGATGGCACTGCCCACCTCACAAGTGGGCAGGGAGGAACGAGGGCCCACCTCTTTTATGACTGTAGCAGCAGATCCATTCTCCCTGCGTGCTGATTTGCTCCAGGAGACATTGTTGGTACTGTTGGTCCATACAGAACAAGAATAAGTGTTCACATCGACACTTTCCTGTTAGCTGGGCTCTACCCACTTTAGATACTCACTCGGAAGGTCTTCACTAACAGCAGCAACAGCACTAGAGCAATATACTCCTATCTAGCCACAAACTTAAATTCCATCCCCTCTCACATAAGAGGATTCAGTCCTTTGGGGAATCTCAGCCCTTCTTGTCAAAAATAAACCAAGAATGTGGAAACATTGAGTGGAACGGCTCTATCCCAGTTCAGCCAAGCAGGCCCATCTAAATGATCGGAGACCCTGGAAGGTACATGTTAGCTCCAGAAATCATGTCTGTGGCAATATCTGTAGTTAAAATGTTACTGAAAGACCAGTTCAGACCCAGTGCTGTGACTGCTCCAGAATCACCATACGTATTGAAACTCTGGAAAAATATTGGTAACATATTATATTATATTTATATTTATTTATTATACTCTTATCTTTATGAAGGCAACAGCAGTCAGCCCAGATCAACTGAATTCCTCATGGGAAACTGAGTTGGAGACCACTTCAGTTGTATCCCAGTCAGTGACAGATTTAACAGTCAGCAAATGCTGACCGGGCCTCGCCTGGTCCATGCCCCCCTCTTTCTCTCTCCCATGTGCCAGGGGCAGAGGGACAAAAAGATGGTCCCAGGTGCAGGCTATTATTGTGAGGTTCCCCACATGCCATCACATGTCCTACATTCAAATAAAAACTCGATTCCTCTGCAGCCCCAGTAACCGCACTCTGCCCTCCCCTCTCCCTCTCCTCCCACCTGCCCAGCTCCATGCCATTCTGTCTGCTCCCTCTGCCCGGGCCCATTAGAGCTGGCACCACTGCGCCCGCCAAAGCCAGAGCTGCTGTTGCAGGAGTCAGAGCACATCACTGCTCTGCCTCGTCACTGCCTCAGGGATGATGCAGTCGCATGAGTTGCATGTGTCTAATGCAGCTCCTGGCCATCACCTCCCATTTTTATAGGGTTGTCACTGCCAGAGGATCCACACCCACCTGTCCTGCAATGCTATGCCTTCGCAAAATGCTACGCCTTCGCAAAATGCTACAGCACTGAGCATGCCCAGCAGTGTGATAGTAATAGATGCTTCCTACCCATCATGCAGGGGTGACAGCCACTGGACATGCTCCAGTGCTGAAGGGGCTGCTGTTGGGAAATGTAATTTGTTCCCATAGGTTCCATATCTTCCTCTTGCTGTGGCACACTGAGTGGCATGTTTCTGCCAGGTTCCAGCCTCTCTCCAGCCCCATAGCACTCTCCCCAGCCAGCCCGACTCTAGTTCTACTGCTCTCTGCTAGATTCTGCACAGAAAATCAACCTTTTTTTTTTTAGGATTATCCCCATAACTGAAGAAAAAATGAAGCAGCACAAAAATACACTTTATTTAGCCCTATATACTTCCAATTTAGTAATTCTCATATGGGAAGATGTTTGAAAATGAAAACCCTAAGTACAAATACATGTCTGATTTTACAAAAGAAAAAGAAGATTTTGTTATTGCAAAGTGCCTCCAAAGATCCTAAGCAGCACGAACTATCATTTTGTAAACTTCCTGATCAACTCCTGC
>ML677386.1:10595856-10666339 GCA_007922305.1 Dermatemys mawii | reverse complement strand
TGAAGAGTCATAGTATCAATGCTTGTTTTAATAAAAAAGCATCTGACATTTTAATAAAAAATGCTAAGTACTAAAAATATTGCTTGACACAGTCAAAACTTTAGCTAGTTTAGGTCTCCCCTTCCATGGCCACTGTGAAGTGCTGATTAGCAACTATTGTGGTATTTACTTGAGCATCATTAAGCTACTTGTCAGACATAATATAACTTTTCCCCATCATATTAGTGACACCAACATAATCAAATACTTGAGCAAAACAGTTACTGATAAACTTATAAACCTTTTACCATCAGAAACCAGGAGGCACATACTTAATAGCTGCAAAGAAGCTACAGTTTTATTGTCATTGCAGATGAAACCAATATTAACCATACGGATCAGTCATTTTGCTTCTCTTTGTTAATATTGATCATATCAAAGGAAAAGACACTATAAGAGAGAATTTTGTAAATTTTTGTGGCAGCATGAGGTTGATGCTACATCCCTGTGTGCATAGGCGCCAACTCTGTGGGAGCTCCAGGACTGGAGCATCAATGTGAAAAAAATGGTGGGTGCTTAGCACCCACTGGCAGCCCCACTACCAGAGCTTCCCTCTCCTCCCAGTGCCTCCTGCCTGCCGGTGAGTCCTGCCAATCAACACCTCCCCTTTCCTCCCAGTGTTTACTACCTGATGTGGATCAGCTGTTTCACGGCATCAGCAGGCAATGGGGGGGCAGGGGAGAGGAGCGAGGTGCGGCATGCTTGGAGGAGGGGCGTAACTTGGCAGGGAAGGGGTGGGGTGGGAAGAGGCGGGGCGGGGGTAGGAAGAGGTGGGGAAGATGTGGGGCTGGGTGGGGCCTTGGAGGAAGGGGTGAGGCCTCGGCAAAGCCAGATGGAGCACCCCCCCACCCCAGCAGATTAGAAACTCAGCACCTATGCTTGTGTGGCCAGTTAACTGACCACAAATATATGTCTGGACAGGTATAAGATGGGGCCAGTATTATGGCTGGAATTTGTGGAGGATTGTGAGCAAAAAATGACAGAATATCTTTCAGGCAAAGGAGGCAAAATGTATGCACACTGCATCTATTGCACAGCTCATCAAATTAATCTAGTTCTGGTCCACGCTGTGGGAGATAAGACAAGTCGAGAACTAGGAGTTTTTCTCTCAATTTTGTAGGAAATATATAGATATTTCACAGGCTAACCATAGATTAAAAAAACCTAATTTTTAAGTTTAAAAATAATCTTTATCTTTAAACTCTGGCTCAGAAGAATACAGTTTTGCAAATGGGAAAGAAATTTGATGATGCACTTCAGGCCCCTGAAGAAATTGACAGGATTAAGGCAGCAGATGAAATTGAACATGTTTCTCAAGAACAAAGAAGACCTTTACATCTAAAGGCATTCCGCAAGACTAGATAGGAAGCTCAAATGAAAGCCACTAGGGCAATGATAGTAAATTTTCAGCATATAATTGAATGCCTAGAAGATGAAACTGTCACTGAACGCAGGAATGGTGAGGATATACGTCAAGCAAAAAGCAACCTGTCTCTGATGGATTGGATGTTCTACCTCCATCTGTTATGGTGGCATAGGATCTTAGTTATCATGGCTGCAGCCTCTGAAATACTTCCATCAAATCAAATTGACCTGTTCCAAGTCCTCCAGACATCTGACAGCAAAGTGAACACGATCAGCAAACTCAGATCTAAAGAAAAGTATTAGGAAATTGTAAAAGAATCTCAGAACAGGTGGGAAACAATGGGTTTTGAAAATGCAAACTATCCAAGCCACAGAAAGAGACATGTATGTCACATAGATGATGAAGTTGTACACGATTCTGTGTTAGATGCAAAGGATAACCATCAAAGGAAATATTTTGAGGTCTTAGGCAATATGGTAGGGAACTAAAATCTTGGTATGAGGGATTTCAAGATGTAGCTACTCTGTTTGGTTTCCTCCATCCCAGCAGACTTCAAAATATAATGCTAGAAGAGTTAAAGGAGGAAGTTCTTAAACTCATGGGAGAAGACTCATATTTTTCTTTAGACTTGGTTCATGAGATCATGTCTTTCAAGATGTGTTATTTTACCAAGGACACAGAGGTGTTCATTTTGACATGTGGAGTCCAGAGATACCTGAATTTCATAATGTCAGGTTCTCTTGATGATGTTTTACCAGAAATGAAAATGTTGTGTCGACTCACTCCTATCATACCAATTGGAGTGGCTAGTACTGAATGTGCAACGAGCACATTAATACATGTCAAAAAACTACATGCGTTCAGTGCTAGCTCAGACATAGCTGGGTGACCTTACTCACCTTGCAATTGAGGAAGACGAGATAGCAAGGTTGGAGCTTGACGGCGTCACAGAACACATTGCAAAGGACAAATGTTGCTGTGGTGCAAGGGCTCAATTATTGGACTACACAAACCAACACAATTTGGGTGGGATTCCACTTCTGTTGAGGCCTGTACTTTAAATTTTTTTAAAAAGCTGTTTATGTTTTAAAAAGCCTAAAATGATACTGAGAGAGAGGGCAGGTAAGGTGATGTCTTTTATTAGACCAACTTCTGTTGGTGAGAGAGACAAGCTTTTAAGCTCACCTTCTACAGGTCTAAGGTGACGTGACCACCAGACCCTACGCTGCACGTTTGCTGACCATGCTCTCATGACCATTACATCTCCCCCTGATCCTAATGGAATATCAGCCATAATATTTTTAAAAATCCCTACCTAACGTACAGTTCCAGTTGGCTCAACATAAGATTCTTCTAAAGATACATGGGTATAAAAGAGGAATATTAAATGTTGGTGGCATAGGAAAGCTCCTGGGTTCATTGATATTCATGCTCTGTGACTGTGCCAAGGTGAAGGGTGTTTGGAGAGATGTCTGGGATAAAATACATTTTAACTGTGGACATTCCTTTAACACTTGGAACTTTTAAACTAGAACGGATGCAGGTGAAATTAGGCTTTACAAATTCTCAGGGACTCTGTTTCCTTTTGAGCTGCCCTTGTAACCAAAGAGCTTATCTTGCACAGATGGAAATCTTGTTATTCTCACAAGATCAGAGACTGGTCACATACGTTATCAGAAATGACAGCTCTTAAGCAGTCTGTTCTTACACAGAACTCTTCTTCAGGTCTGCTTCCTCAGACCAGAAGAAGAGCTCTGTCTGAGTTCGAAAGCTTGGCTCTTTCACCGACACACATTGGTCAAATAAAAGATATTACCTCCCCCACCTTGCACTCTTATTTTGATTTAAATCAGTCTTATTCGAATCAACATAAATAAGCTAACGTAACACTGGTTTAAACATAAGAGGGTCTACTGGTTTTAAATCTGTTTAAAACCACACACAAGTTAAACCAGTGCAAGTTTTTCATGTGGACATGCTGTCTGTTACAGACTAGTCATTACCTTTCTTGGTTTAACACTGAACAATTGTGCTTTACATACAAGCAAAGCTGCTAAATGATATTCCTAATGAGTCAGATTTTTCTAACATCTATCTCTTTGTTCTTTTTGTCTTTAATCTTTTTACTTCCATGCTGAATTCTTTACAGAGGATTCCTCTCCTCTGCCTAACCCTTTATTTTTCTCTTCTAACTCTTACTCCTTCCATCCATCTTTCTTTCTACAATAGAGAGGCACATCAATGACTACAGTCTTTGTTAATAACAACATTTTAGTGATTGGTTTGTTTGCATTTATTTCTATCTATGTTTATTTGTGGAAAAAATATTTAAAATGAATCAAGATTTAATTAAAATAAGAACAGGAAAAAAGAACACCTCCCAACCACACATACTCTGTAGACATGCTTATTTAAGCCATCACTGTCTTACCCTCGCCCCATCTTGGAACTCCAGTATTCTATGTAAGGGTCATGCTGAGTCACTGACAAAGGTTAATAAGCACAACCTTGCAGCAGCAAACACCCATTAGAGGAACAAAAGAGCTGTTGACAGTTAACAGTGCATGGCTAATTCTGATTAAAAGCTAGAATGTGTCTTTAAGGAACCACATGTGGTGATGGGGGAGCTCAGAAAGGGTTGTGTTGCAAGGAGAATTCTGGGGTTCTCGGGAAGTATATGCTGCAGCAGAAACTCTCTCACCCTTATGCAGGATGCAGAATGTGATCCTCTCCACATAGCGATATGGACAACCCCTCTTTTGCATTTACATTAGCTCCGCGTTGGCTACCACAATGAAACTTGTCAATTAGCTCCTCCAACCCTCAGCAGATCCACAGGTCCCAGACCTGGAGTTACTGATGATCCCCTCTATGCTGTTATTTGGATTGGCCCGTCTGTCCATAGGATCAGTCAGGCTGGTGGAGAGTTCTTTGTTGTGTACCCCTCAGAAAAGTGTACTTAACAGCTATAAAAGACGTGCACTTTAATAACAATCTACTGATACTTTCAAGAGAAATGCAATAAGCATGACTGTTTACATTTCTTTCCAAGGAAAGTGATTCCAGATTCCCTGCCCCTTGATTCTGGGATGACTTGGGGTTTTGTCAGACACCCTGTTTTGGAGAAAGGAAATTTAGAAGCAAGGCCAAAATTTCTTTTCTTCCTCAGTAGTGAAACATTACTAGCAATTAGTTCAGAAGAAGGGAGGGAAGGCATCATGGTCCCTCAGGCTAACTTTTTTTTCAAACCATTGCTTGGAAAACTCGCCTCTCAAAGCCTGTGTCCCCTGAGGGTGACAAGTCTAGTGCTTGGTGAATACACGCCCATGTGGCTTTATAAATCTCCTCATTTGGGGAATGTGCACAACGTAGCACAATGCTGTTGACCTGGTCCTGTGAGTTCTAAACAGGCAGGGGTCATATCTGAGAAGAAAGAGGCGGGAACTCTTTCAAGCTCTACTCACAAATGCATTCCACCCACGTGAGGCATGGCTCACAGTCGATTGCGCAGGTATTCAAAACACATTTGTACATGCTCTTTGTGATCCCTGGGCTTGTGTCCCTCTCAGTGGAGTCCAAATACACTCCACTCTGCCGGACTTCTTGTATTTTTCTTCTTCTCACTGAGGCTCATGGGCCCCCCACTGAGCTTCTTGGCTGTCCCTCAAAGAACCTCAGATCTCCCTTGGGCTTGTAGGCTTCTTGGGTTTGCATTTGCCCTCCCCTTTTCCCCACTTTCCAGTAGATTGTGCAGGCCTTCATAGTGTAATCTGCAGTAAATGCTTTGAGCAGTGAAATTGTTAATAGTTTAAATGTCAACCTTGTTATCTTACTTGGCATCAGTGGAGATGAATGGGACAATTCACAGCTCTCAGAGCTATTGTTTCAGGTTCAGTAAATGCAGGCATCTGTTACACTTGGTTCACCTTTTTTGAGGCTATTTCCTCAACCATAATAGCTAGAAACTTGCTTTAAAAAAGGGCATGGATTCAGGAAAATAAGGCAGCATGAAAGAGGTTCTGGTACACTGTTCTGCCACGTACCAGCTTATTCTGAGTCCTGGGTTTAATTCACACTGGTGTGTTCCATGTCCTGCTGCTTGTAATATAATATGTTCTTAATCATTCTCTTCTCTAGATTAGGCTACCTAATGAACAAGAGGGAGCCTACTGACAATTCGGGAAACTGAGGCACAAAGGAGGGGGGAAACTGAGGCAGCACCTGCTGCTAGAGAAGTTATCATTCTATGGTTCCTCCTAACATACACACTTCTATAGAAAAGTAATCAGTTACATTTGGGATTTATCCCAAAGAATCATTAGATTAATCCTCACCGGAACTGTCAGGCTGGTTTTGTACAGCACTTGCGTGACGAGGCAAGACCAGATGCCTATAGGAAAGTGATAAGGAATAGATATGTTAGTCCCAGGCTAAACAAATCCCTGGTACCTTTGGAACCAAATGGCAGTTGGTCCAGGTTAACCAAGACACCTGGGGCCAATTAAGAACCTTCTAGAAAGGAGTAGAAATAGCTAGCCTGATTGGGACACCTGAAGCCAATCAGGGGCTGGCTGAAACCAGTTAAAAACCTCCCAGTTAGTCAGGTGGGGGTGTGGATGTCAGGAGCTGTGGGAGGAAGTTGTGCTGTTGGTGAGGCTGAGTGGTAGACAACATATCATATGCAAGGAAGGAGACCCTGAGATAAGGGTGAAGTGGAGTTTGAAGAAGCGGGGACTACTGTGGGGAAGTAGCCCAGGGAATTGTATTGTGTTTTGTGGCTAAAAGGTCAGCCATCATAGCTGATACTATTAGGGTCCCTGGGCTGGAGCCTGGAGTAGAGCGCTGGCCCGGGATCCCCCATTTCTGCCTCCCCTAATTAATCACTGAGATTGGGAGACAACAGAGACTGTGCCAGGAAGGATAGCTTCTCCTCACTGGCTTAGGATGATAATGGCTCAGTAGGTTGTGACCTTGTCTCTAGAGAGAGAGAGGCTACGTGGAGGGTCACAGTGAGCCCCTGAGGCTAGTGAAAATCCGCCAGGAAACGCAGGATCCATGAAGATAAGGACAGAGCTTTGTCACAACTGTGATCATGAAAGATAGGACTGGGTCATATTTGTGTGGAGGCAGTGAAATGCTCTTTTGTAGGCCCACCAAAAACAAAAATACCGATTTGCCAAAACCAAGCCAATCGGCAGTAAATTAAATAGCTGGCATTGAGATGGTTTGGAGTGAAGGAGTGTTTCAGCACTGTGGATTGTTCTTTAGCTGTCTTGAATTTTATTAGGTTCTTTCTAGTTTCTCTGGGATTTAAGGAAGAAAAGGCACAGAAAGGGCATAGCACAAACTTTGTGTCCATTTCTGTGCTATGGATGCTCCCGTATACACATTATTTTTACAGATAGGCTACCGGGTGAGTGCAATTAGCTGCAATTTCATTTTCTATTCAGATAAATATTTCTATAGCATGTCTCCTAACATACAATTAGGAGCACAGACTCTGCTGCATAGGGCTTTCACCTTCACACGGAACACACACATGACAAAAATATGGGTAATTTTCAGACGTCATCAGAACTTTCACATCTTATTTCATTTGTGTTTCTTTCCGTGTAGAAGCCATAAAAGTGCCTGCACACAGGGTCTGAGTGTTCTGCCAATTGCAAACAAAATTATGCAATACAATATATTATTGTTCTAATGCCATTATAACACACCATTTAGTCTGAAGTAGGGGGGGAGAGCCACAAAATGATACTTTGCATAAATTATAAGAATTTTAGCATAGATTTCCGCTGTCCAATCAAGACAATAGCATTCTCTACATGGGAAAAACATCTGTAAGACCCATGACTTTGTTTCTGCTCAGCAGCAGGGTCTTGATCATTTCAATCTATGGATTTCCTGAAAGTCACCGGTAAATTTCCTGGCTCTAAAGAGAAGGTGGGATTCTTCATGCAGATGGGGTTAACATTAATTTAGGCCTTGTCTACATGGCAGGCATATCTGCAGCAAGGGAGATTCAGGCTGAATATTAGGAAAAGCTTTCTAACAATAAGGATACTTAAATACTGGAACAGGCGTCCATGGAAGGTGGTAGAAACGCCATCACTGGAGGTTTTTAGGAACTGATTAGACAAACATCTGTTAAGGATGGTCTAGGTATTCTTGATTCTGCCTCAGTGCAGGGGGCTGGACTAGATGACCTCTTCAGGTCTTTTCCAACCCTACATTTCCGTGATTCTACAATTCTATTGGAAAGGTATTTTTAGTATATTTTTTCCTATCCCTAGACCAAAATAATGTGTCCACGCTGCTTTGTTTGTCAGCTTAAAGTATTCCCATGTGAATCATTGAGGCCCACACAATCCTATAGGGTTTTTTTTTTGTTTGGTTGATTGGTTTGTTGTTTTTTTCTAAAGAATTGCACAGCATTTTGCACAGATATCCCCTGGTGCAATGTATTGCTGCTAAACTCTATGCTTTCTAAGATTTTTCTTGCAGAGCATTGTGGGATACCTACCAGAACCTGATGCAGTTCTGGGAGTTGGAGTCAAATTAACGAACTCCCATGATTGCTTTCCTGGTATCCCATAATTCTTCTGTTTTTACTGTTCCACAGCCATTTTCAAACTCCTGTCAGGCAGCATGAAGGAAACACAGTTGAGCCTTAAGATCTTGGCAGTAATCAGTAAGAACAGAGTGCTCCAGGTATATTAGCAGTCACAGAGCTGGATGGCTTTCGATGAGTTGGGATGCAGCCACCAAGATGCCATGCAGATACTGCTAGAGGAAGAGGAGAACGATAAAACTGAGCAATTACTTCTGCATGATATTTTCATGGCGTGGATTCATTTGGTGGAGTGCCACTTCTGGGCTCAGCCCACCAGCATGACAGGTGGGCTAGGACTGTGATGCAGAACTGTGATGACCAGCTGTGGCAGCAGAACTTCAGGAAGCAGAAGTATTCCTGGAGATCTTGGCAAAGCTCACCCTGGACTGCAGCAGTAGAACACCAACATGAGAGTTCCATTCAGTGTGGAGAAGCATGTGACCATCAACATCTGGAAGCTTTCCATCCTTGCTTGCAAATTCTCCACAGCTTTGAGACGGTGAGTACAACAGAACTAAGCCATGCTCCGGGGCTGTCCCAGACCTACTGACTTCTACTCCATGGAATTCCTACTTTGTGTTGTATCCCCAAAGGGCTTCTCATAAACTCAAGGAAAAAGAGGGTAGAGCATACCGCAAAGCTCTGCCTTTGATTCCATTTGAACATACTGTGAGGTCCCTGTGATAGCATGAGTAGAGAAAATGATCAGGCCCCAAGTGATCTATTTACTCTAGGGCCTACCTCTGGTTTGGGCGAAGGTGTTAATATTATGGAATTGCCTGGCAATGATGTCAATACGCTCTTCCTTTCTTGATTTTTCTCTCAGTGTTTTTGGTGAAATGTCTATCTGATAATCTCTCAGAAGTATCCCATCAAATATACCAGTGATTAAACGTGGGGAACAGCTGACCAAGATGAAAACAATAAGAAAAATGATCACTGAAGAACAGGCCCAATGGTTTGGAAATCATTTACATGTTTTCTAGTATTCACTCACAAAAGAAAGTGTCACAATTCAATACAGCTGATGTAACTAGCAGTAAGAAAAAAAAATCTATCTAAGCCAAGTCTGAGTGATGCTGAGGGCCTGCCCAGAAATATTCTTCAGTGTTGAAAACCTCACTCCAAGATGACCACATGTGAAAGCAGCAACAGCAAAATCAGGCCTTTGCTTTGAGAAGCGTCATTACCAGTAAAGAAATATGGCTTACATAATAAGGATCCAGTCCCACACCCTTGTTTGTGAGAGTAATCCTGACTCACCTAAGCAGTCCCATTGAAATCAATGGGACTGCTTGGGTGAGTAAGACTACTTTCATAAGAGTAGCTGGAACGGACCCTAAGGTTCTCAATTTCCATAATTCATTGGAAGCTGAGGATACACCAAACCGTGCAGCCCACAATCCTGACTGGGAAAAAATACAGCTGAGAAATAGAAGAATGGAACTACTCTCTAACTTACAAAAAAATCAGGAGGGCCTCCTGATTTTCTAGTGTTTGTCCTCCAAATATAGATTTGATCTTATCCAAAAGGCAGAAGAGTCCAGTCAGGTTCTCTCTTTATATTAAATTATTCTGAGCAGAATAATAACTAGACACAAAATATCCCAGTGAATGTATGCATTGTTATAAAATACTTTTCCTCACAGATTTTGATTCAGCTTACTTAATCATTCATACTTTGCCCATGAATATGAAAATGCCTTGATCACTATGCAGTAGGAGTCATCTTGGCACCATCTGTTTATATTTGAGATCTGAACTTTGTAAACAATAAAATGTACTTTGCTCACAAGTTCCTAGTTCCTAGCAAGAGAGTAGTTATAATGGATTAAAAGTACAGTATTGAAGGTATTACTGGCAGCAGAATTTTGGTCTCTGTCCACTGAAAGGATTGCTTCCTTCCCTCTGTTTTCCTTGTAGGAGACTAATATATAAAGTCACAGGGTCATTATCTGCATATTACTCTATTTGTAGTAATAATGTGCTTGGCACTGTACAACAATCAAAATAAACATAGGCCCTACCCTGAAGAGCAGTTCACAGCCTACTTTTAAGCCTCTTCACCTTCTCTGAAGACCCCAGAATGAATGTGTGTGCTTGTTTACAGGTCCATATATCTAAAAGTAATGCTGCTGGCTTTACTTATGCCTTTAAAATAGGCACCATAACTCTAAAAGAAGCAAGGAACACCTAAGGGCAACCATCTTTCATAACCACAGAGCACACAAACTGGAAAGAGTTAGGTCTCCTGTATCAGGCTCCGTGGGTACACACAATTGGATGAAAATATAGCTGTGGTATAGTGGTTAAAAAAAGGAATAAACTAACCTAAACTAAATTCCATGTTACCCAAATGAAAGTGAGTAAGCTCAGTTTACCCTTGACTACACTATTAGGGGCAGTTGTGGGTATTTTAATGGAGTGATCCTGTTTCATGGATGAGGATTATGTGAGCTGGCCCAGGGTAGTCAGGCCTCAAAAGGGGGTGGGAGACAAGACTTTTTGCAGGATCAGAGATGGATTTTGTATAAGAGTCACTGCTTTTGAGCAACAACAGGATCTGCCAAGAAGGGAGAGTCTTCCTCATCAAGAGGGACCTGAACACAAGAGTTATACCCCACCCTCCTAAATGGGACTGGCCTAGAGGGAAAAAGCACACTGTCATGAGCTGGGTGAAACATTGTTATGAACTGAGTTTAAACCAACTCCAAATTGTGCAACTGAATCCCCCATTTAAGACAGTTGTAAGATATAGGTAATGGGCCACACCTAAAACAAAACCTAATAGAATCTGCCCCGAAACTAGCCCCAGGTGTGTGAAGGGTCTTGTGACAAACTGGGGGGAAATGTTTTGGTGGAAAGGAACACACAGAAAACTGAAATGGTGGTTCGGAAGAAACCTAGCGAGAGATTTTTGGGATCAGAGTGCATGCTGGAAAGAGCACTCTTGGTGCACTGAGCAAAAGAAACTGTTTCCTGCTACTTGAGTCCTTCTGTGTTCGGAGATACAGGACTTTGCACGGTCTTCATAAATAAACAAAACTTAAAGAAATATCTGACTATCACCAACTTCTACTCCCAGCTGGACACCCACAGAACCTGAAACTTTGACTAGCCAAGTAGGTTGAATGGGGGCAACAAAAGTTTTTAAATGCTTTAATTATCATAGCCAATTTTAAAATGAGGAATTAATTGCCAAAGGAGGGAAATTTTACAGGAAGCAAAGTTGGATATGATTATTCGTATCAGTGAAGTTTAGACAAGTATATTACAAAATATCTATACAATGGAGGGCTCAAATGGAGATTTGACAACATACTATTGGCCACCCTACAGAGTATTACAAATACCTTACATCTCTTAGGTTACACATTAAATAATAGATAGTATGTCCTGTTAATTGCTAGTGTGTTCTGATCTTAGACTTTGACCAGGTATTTAATAACACCATCTGCTGTCTGCATCTGCAGTATTATTATTTTTACATACGGATTACTCTTCCTTCTTCAAAAACAAGGCTGTAATAACAGTGCTAAATGGTATCAGAACCAAATGAGATTTAAATTACACAGTCCAAGTAAAACATGAAGGAAGAACAGAACACCAAAAATATGTCAAACTTCTTTTGCTAGCTTAAATCTAAAAATCCTAACTTGCTAGAAGGTTGATACGCAGTAGATCAAGTCTTGCTGTCCTTACTTGGAGAAAAGTCCTACTGTTTTGTCTGAGAGAGGACTGTGGGTGAAATTTACCCCTGTGCAGAGTGCCCACTCAAGTCCTGCATTACTTGAGCCCTCAAAATAGCCTGGCCCTTTGGACAGAGGTGAAATTCATCTTGGAGGATGAGCTGTTTATTCTTTATTTGCTCACACACCCCCAAGACCCCACCCCCCAGCAAATACTATTTTAAAGAGACACTGTTGAGTATTTTAGGCCACAAATAATTAATCATTTGAAATTCAAATATTCCTCCTAATTATATCTATAATGGTATTTGGTTTTAAAAAATACATATATTTAGCTCTGAATTTATAAGAGCCCACATATGCAAAGGCCCCAGTCCCGCTCTTATTGCAACTGATGGGACCTTTGTCATTGCTTCCAGTCAGGGGCAGGATCAGATGCAAAAAGAACTGTGCATTTATCTATTGCTTCAGGGTCTTATATGTAGCATTTCCCACTCTCAATTTTATTGCCTGTCTCACAATATTTGGGATTTTCCTTAAAACCCAGCTCCTTGAGTGAAACATTGACCCTACTGAAGTAAATAGCAAAACTTCCCCGACTTCAGTGGGTCAGACTTTCACCCCAGAATTGTGTGATTTTTGTGAGAATCCTTTTTTGTTTTGCTTCAATAAAAGCTGAACGTCTCTAGCTCTTGTAGTTGTGGAGAAAACCTTGAAAACCTTAAAGGTTTAAAAAACAGAAGGCAAAAATAAAATAAAATAAAATAAAATTCCAAAGTGGTTTATTTTTTTAAAGCCAATCTCATGATGTTTAGGGAATTTGAATGATTTGTAATTGGCAATAGTGCTATTGGTTCACATCACTGTAGTATCTCAGTGTGTATGCACTGTAATAATGAATCATGCATCCTCACCAGCTTTATTTGTGTATGAGACCTACCAAAAGTGCTTTGTCTTTTTTACTACTGAAATGGAGAGGTTAACTTTTAAAACCAAACATATGAATGTAATCAGAAGGGTATGTAAAATATGGGGGCTGAACTATTTGACAGCATTCAAAAGAGGCATGTCTTGACATGTTTTCTATTAGAAAGGATTTTAAGCATTACAATGTGTCAAATGAGGTATCTGGTTACATCTGAAAAGGGTTTCTTACCTTTTCCTCCCACTATATTCATGAGGAAGGCATCTAAAAGTCTGATTCTGAAGCCCTAATATACAGACACACTGACGTATTTTATAAATATGAGAAATTATGCCTGTCTTTTCTCCCTGTAGTTGATAGTTTTGGAAGAAGAGTTGAAAACCCCCCACCAGATTCTTTACATATTTACTCTACATCAAATTCTGAATCATAGAAATTTGTAAGTATATTTATGTATGTTACTTAGCCTCAATTCAAATACACTAGTGGAGCATGTTATGATGAGTTTGGCATTTATAAACAGAGTAGCTATAATTTCCATAACTGTTGTAAAATAAATTTTCTATAAATTAGAAGCAATATATAAAATCTAGGCAGAATTTATTTCTAAAAATATCTGTCATTTTGTGTACCCTGCATACAATTTACCTCTTGTACATGTTCTTTTAAACCTGTTCATGGGAAGTATTACACTACCTCTGAGCAACTAGGAACTTGTGCAAAGATGCAAAAAGTTTTGGAACAAGTTTCCACACTCTGCTGACCTATTCAGCACAAATCAATGCATGGAACTCTTTTGGTTCTTGTAAGCAAGCTCTCTCATCAACATGCTTCTTTCCAGCTCGTGTTGGCCTTTCCCGTATGGTCTGTTCCAAAGGAAGAGGGGCTTGAGCACATTATGTGATTCACTATAATGTATATGATATATTTTCAAAGTTATTTAACAAAAGGTTGGACTTCTGGTGACGTAGTTCTCCTTAAGCATGTACACGCACTATAGACAGCAGTTTAGATGTGCTGAACTGGGATTCCAGCTCTAGCCAAGCAGACATGATGTTCTCAACTGCTGTGGTGATCTGTTAGCTACTTAACCTTCTGACCTTGTGTTGAATGGCATTGTTTCTGATTGCACTGGGCCAAATTCACTCCTGGTGTAAGTCCAATAGCTTCAGTGGAGTTACGCTATGAAGGAATGTTGACCAATGTGTTTCAGAAGTTTCATTAGGTCATATGTACCAAACAATAGTAGGCTGATAGCACAGTTCCATCTTTCCTAGTCCCCCAGCTATAGGCACTGAATCTGTGGGTGCCACAGGACCAGTGTTGGGATGGATGTGTATCAAGCCTACTCTTCTCATAGCCAGCTCATTTCAAAGTCCCTCTTGCCATGCTGATCACTGGATCAAGAAAGGGAGGATGTGGTACCATGGAATTGGCTAAATCCCTCTCTTTGGGTGTGTCCTGCTCCAGAGATTGTTCCTCAAGATACCAATATTTCATAAGATACAACAGAATTTGTATTACACACAAACATTTTAACTGAGGGTTGAGTCAGGCAGCAGCTATTACAGAGATGTTTTTGAGAAGCTCCAGCCATTTTTGTATTTGGTTTGAATTTTTTTTTTCTTAATTATAATGTGTGTGGTGTTACATTTAGCAATACCAGTAACTGGTGGAGGGGAAGTAGCTGATTCAGGGGACTTGTAATGAGATACAGAGCCTTTCACCTTGGGTCAGCAATTCAAATCCAGTTCAGGTCATTAATGTTGAGATGTTATTGCCTTCTAAAGTTGTTTCATGCCCTATGTGGAATGAGTTTGCTGGCATTAATCCACTTCCTAGTATACAAATATCCCCATCATAAAAAACTGCTTTACTCTGGCCTCTACTCCAGTTTGCTACTCTTGATCGCAGTGTCTGAGGAAAATGAATGAATGAAAAGTCATAGGCACTGCACTACTCTCTCACCCTAATTGATCTTGGTAAGTCACTGTGGAAATGTGTGTCCACCGTGTAGCTGTGTTACTGACAGAAGAGCTCAATCCTAGGGTTGTCAGCCTAGCACTTTTCGCCAGTGCTTCTTTCTGCACCAGTTGAATGGCATGTTAAGCCCACTGAATAAAAGTGAATCCTGGAGCCTACTCTGCACACCTTAATGCATCAGTTCCCAAACTGGGGGCGCAAGGCTGTGAAATTTTCATAATGAAAAAAATTATCAGCATAAAAAAATATTTAATTTATTTATTTAATAGACCAACAGACAATAAATTATACATATTCATAATATTAACTATTCATAAAATTGTCCAATTACAGACCTATATTATTTAACTACAATAAAGTATTAGCAATCTTCTCATTTTTTATTATGAATATAAGTAGGCAAGCATAAAGATATAACAAAATACAATAATAATAAAAATACAACTATAAATAAAAGTATATAACTGCAATGTTTTCAAATTTTGTACCACAAAATGTGAATATAGTGATGGAGTCAGACCAGAAGGATATAGGAGAGTGCTGGAAGGCAGGTATATTAGTCTCAGGATGTGCAGGTCCCTGTTCCCTGGATAGCCAAACAAAGGCTACTCCAGGCCAAGCAAGACACCTGGGGCCAATTAAGAACCTTCTAGAAAGGAGTAGAAACAGCTAGCCTAATTTGGACACCTGAAGCCAATCAGGGACTGACTGAAACCAGATAAAAACCTCCCAGTTAGTCAGGTGGGGTGTGGGTGTCAGGAGCTGTGGAAGGAAGTTATGCTGTTGGTGAGACTGAGTGTTGGACAACATATCATCCAGAAGGAAGGAGGCCCTGAGGTAAGGGTGAAGTGGAGTTTGAAGAAGCGGAGACTACTGTGGGGAAGTAGCCCAGGGAATTGTATTGTGTTTTGTGCCTAAAAGGTCAGCCATCTTAGCTGATACCATTAGGGTCCCTGGGCTGCAGTCCAGAGTAGAGGGCGGGCCCGGGCTCCCCACTTTTTCCCATCTTTCATACTGGCCTGTGATGAAGGTAACTCACTAGGCGGTGACTCTTGCCAATTATACTGAGAAAGGGAGGTCACTCTGGGGCCTAGATGAGTTTCTGAGGCCCCTAAATCTGCCAGGAAGTGCAGGAGCCACAAGTACAGACTTGGAGCTTTGTCTATATATATATATATATACATACATTTCCATTCGACATGTGGGAGTGCCATTTTGGTCGGTGGGGAGGCCGAAGAACAATGTAGAAAGCAATGGAACTTTTTAAAACCACCTAGCTCGCTCGTGAGAGTATTCAAGACTGTTCTATCTTGGGAGTGGTTACCTCCACCACTCACCATGCAAGACCAACTATTTGCTGGACTGGAGGTGGGGAAGTATAGGTTGGCAAGCTTCCATACATAATAGTAGTAGTAAATAAACATTCACGATAACTCAAATTAACTTGCATCCATTATTATTCATAAATCAGGAAAATTATTTTTATAGATTTTTTTATTAGTATATTATGGCCGTGTCAGAGTTCCTTCCCCACTCTGAACTCTGGGGTGCAGATGTGAGGACCTGCATGAAAGACCCCTTAAGCTTATTTTTACTAGCTTAGGTTGAAACTTCCCCAAGGCACAAATTCCTTGTCCTTGGATAGATAGTATTTCTGCCACCACCAAGTGATTTAGACAAAGATTCAGGGAAAGGACCACTTGGAATTCCTATTCCCCCCAAAAATATCCCCCCAAGTCCAACACCCCTTTCCTGAGAAGGCTTGAGAATAATATGCTCACCAATTGGCACAAGTGAGCACAGACCCAAACCCCTGGAGCTTTAGAACAATGAAAAATCAATCAGGTTCTTAAAAGAGGAATTTTATTTAAAGAAATGGTAAAATAATCACCTCTGTAAAATCAGGATGGAAGATAACTCTACAGGGTAACAAAAGATTCAAAAAACACAGAGGAACCCCCTCTAGCCTTAGTTTCAAAGTTACAAAAAAGCAGGACTAAACCTCTCTCTAGCAAAGGGAAAATTCACAAGCTAAATCAAAAGATGATCTAACACACCTTGCCTGGCTTCTACTTACAATTTTTGCAATATGAGAGACTGTCTTAGGATTGTGTGGAGGAGATGGCTTTTTTTTTGCCTAGTACTTCTCAGTCCCAAGAGCGAACCCGCACACAAACAAAGCACAAACAAAACTTTCCACCCACCCCATATTTGAAAGTATCTTCTTTCCCCATTGGTCCTTTTGGTCAAGTGCCAACCAGGTTATTTGAGCTTCTTAACCCCTTACAGGTAAGAAGGAATTCTAGGCTACCATCAGCTGTATGGTTATGACAGGCCGTAATTAAGAAAAGAAAGTATGATGAAGACTACATTAAGTATGGTTTCACCATCATGGAAAAAAATGGGATCGATGATCCTCAATGCGTAGTATGCCATACAGTTCTCAAAAATGATGCCTTGAGACCTAGTCTCTTGAGCAACACTTGACAAAGAACCACAGTGCTTTGAAAGACATACCAAAGGAGTTTTTTTGCTGCTAAACTTCAAAATTTAAAACGCATGAGCTGGAAAATATTAGACCTTTTCATCAAGCATCAGCCAAAGTGGTAGAAGCATCTTACGAACTGTCATTGCTCATTGCTAAAGCCAAGAAAGCACACATAACAGGAGAAATTCTTGGGAAGCCTTGCTTGTTGAAAGCAGCTGAAATTGTTATTGGTGTTGAAGGCAAGAAAAAAAATCAGAAATTTCACTTTCCAACAATTCCATGAAATGGTTGCATCAATGACATGGTGAAAGATCTAAAACTTCAAGTTGTGGAGGCAGTGAAATCTCCTTTTTTCGCCCTTCAGTACGACAATACCACTGATGTAGCACAATGCTGTCAGTTGCTTGTCTACATTCAATTCATTAATGATAAAACTGTAAAGAAGAACTGCTTTTTTTGAAGGAATTGACAACCACATCAAAGACTTCTGATGTTATGAAAATGGTTTCCAACTTTTTTGAAGAAAACGGACTTTCATGGGAAAAACTGGTTGGTGTATGCACAGATCGTACTCCAGTGATGCTTGGTTCTTGCTCTCGATTTGTGACATTGGTGGAAGAAAAATATCCAGTGTGACGGAGTCAGTCCAGAAGGATACAGGAGAGTGCTGGAAGGCAGGTATATTAGTCTCAGGATGTGCAGGTCCCTGTTCCCTGGATAGCCAAACAAAGGCTACTCCAGGCCAAGCAAGACACCTGGGGCCAATTAAGAACCTTCTAGAAAGGAGTAGAAACAGCTAGCCTAATTGGGACACCTGAAGCCAGTCAGGGACTGGCTGAAACCAGATAAAAACCTCCCAGTTAGTCAGGTGGGTGTGGGTGTCAGGAGCTGTGAGAGGAAGTTGTGCTGTTGGTGAGACTGAGTGTTGGACAACATATCATCCAGAAGGAAGGAGGCCCTGAGGTAAGGGTGAAGTGGGGTTTGAAGAAGCGGAGACTGCTGTGGGGAAGTAGCCCAGGGAATTGTATTGTGTTTTGTGCCTAAAAGGTCAGCCATCTTAGCTGATACTATTAGGGTCCCTGGGCTGGAGCCCGGAGTAGAGGGCGGGCCTGGGCTCCCCCACTTTTCCATCTTCCATACTGGCCTGTGATGAAGGTAACTCACTAGGCGGTGATTCTTGCCAATTATACTGAGAAAGGGAGGTCACTCTGGGACCTAGAGGAGTTTCTGAGGCCCCTAAATCTGCCAGGAAGCGCAGGACCCACAAGTACAAACTTGGAGCTTTGTCACACCAGGCATAACCATGACTCCACTGCATCATACACAGACAGGCGCTGGCTGTTAAAAACCTTCCAGATGACCTACGTGACTCATTGACTTTGGCCATCAAAGTTGTCAATTTTGTGAACAACAGCGCTTTAAATATGAGACTTTTTTGCAGCTGTTTGCATGGATTTGGGAGCAGATCATAAAATTCTTTTGTCTCACATGGAGGTACAATGTCTTTACAAAGGGAACATGCTTTCAAGATTATTCAAACTGAAAGACACAGTGGAAATTTTCCTCAAGCAAAAGAAAAAAGAGGAGTTACATTGTGTGGTTAGAGACAAAACATTTCAACTTTCACTGGCATACCTTGTGGACATTTTTGAATCTTTGAACAATCTCAGTTTGAAGCTGCAAGGAAACAATGTTGCAAACATAGTGCACCATGATGCCATCAAAGGGTTATGGAAAAAATCAAGCTTTGGAAACGTCGAATGCAAGCTCAGACGCTTAACTTTTCGTCTTTTCCAACATTTCCATCACTCACTGAAAATGAAAGTTTCCAAGAACTTTGGAAAGCAGATGCGAAGAACAAAATTATGTTTCATCTGGACTGCCTTGCTGACGAATTCATCTGCTATTTTCCAGACAACATTTCTGGCAACCCCATTCATAAATTAGCAGGTAATCTGTTCAACGTTGATGTTGATTCATTGCCAGAGGTATTGCAAGAACAGGCACTCGAAATGAAATATGATTCAAGTGCGAAAGATATTTTTGAAAACTTAAGCCTGGAGAAATTTTGGATAAAATATTTCCCAATTTACCTGAAAGTTGGAGAAGAAGCGCTAAGTATTATTCTTCCGTTTTCATCGATGTACCTCAGTGAAAAAAGCTTTTCAAATTTAGTCATAATAAAAATGAAATAAAGGAATTGACTGGATGCTAAAAACAATTTGTGTTGAGCACTTTCAACTTTCAAACCTAGGATTTTCCAGCTTGTGAAGAAAATGCAGTATCATCCTTCACATTAAATTTATTTTGTTTATGCTATTTCTTATTTTAAATTTTCGTGCCAAGAAAAACTATTTGTGCTTATTTTTAATTTTAAATAAATTCATACCAAGTTTTTGTGTTTATTTTTAATTTTAATTTTAAATTATGAATTGCATTTGTTAAAAGGAGGGTTGGATGATGGTAAAGGAGAGGTTGGGGGCATGAGGGTTTCTTGAAAATTAAAAAAGGAGCATGATGTCAAAAAGTTTGGGAACCAATGCCCTAATGCAATCCTCTATACAATAAATATGAAGACCCTTTTGATATACAGGTACTGAGGCTGCATGGGCACTAATACAAGGACAATCTGCCCACAGTCCCCCAGGCAAACCCAATATAGGGGAAACAAGTGTTGTGGACAGTCCATCCCTGGTGACATAATCTTATAGCTAAAGCCCAGAACTGGGAGATCTGAGGTGGGGTTTTTTTTAACCAGTTCTGCCACAGACTCTCTGTGTGACCTTAAGTAAGTCACTTAATTTGCTTGTGCTTCCATTTCCTCATTGTAAAATGAGACTAAAACCTACTTACCTGATAGAATATTATGCAGCTAAGTTAATTGCATTATGATGATGATGATATATTGGTAATGTACATAGAGTGAAGTGCAAAATATCACTAGTTATCATTATGAATTTTACATGTATTAATTATAATTCCTATCAGTGTCCTCCTTACAGCGGTTAAAGTGAGCAAGAGTGCTTACTGTGGTAGGGTTTTTTTTTAAACTGGAAAAAAGCATGATGGAAACAATGAAGTAGTAGCTGTTTTCAGAAGTTAGAAATATATCATGAAATGCCTTAACAGCTGAATATTTTTACTTTTCATTGTTGCACACATTATATAATACTATTGAAAGAGAACAGGGATAACAATTCTGTCTTTTAAATTTGTTTACTTTGTCTATTTGACGGCACTTCAAGTAACATTTTCAAAAGTACCTAATTGATTTAGAAATTTAAGCCTCACTTTTAAAAACGAGTTAGGCACTTAGGCCCAAATCGTATAATATGTAAGCGGTGCTTAAAGTGTAATGAAAGAGGTATTAGGGCACAAGCAATTTTTTTACATTTATAATTGATGCAGCAAGTCCAGAGGTGCCAGGACTATGAACTGCCAAGCCTAGATGTGCCGTGGCTCAGCCTGGCAAGCCCTGTATGTAAGTGCCTTAAGCACTGTATATAAGTGCCTAACTCTCATTGATTTCAATGGGCAGAGAGAGAGCAACATGTAAACAAACAAACAAAAATATGTGATTGTAAAACCACAAAAAGATTGACAGGGAGAAACAAGGCCAAGGGCAGTACCTGAAACTATCCTTAACTTTTCTTTGAATTGGACTAGATTTCAAGCTCATGGTAGTCCCTTTAAAGCTTTAAATTGCTGTACTGTATGCAGTGTTTGAGTCTGCCTGTATACAGAGGCCAATGGGGAACATGTTCATTCCAGCTGGTCTGGCCTGGAACTGACAACCAGCTCAACTTCACTGCTTCAGGGGGAACATTTTGGTAATACTGGAACCTCCACACTGCAAACAGCTTTAATGGTTCTGGCACAAGCCTTGAGACGGTTTTGGTCTTGGCTCAGATATTTTAGACTTTTATTATATATGAGGGTTTTTGTTCAAAAAGGACCCACATGGACAAAGCGTTGCACAGCCTGAAATCTCCACAACACTTTAGAAACATACTGGCATAAATTGCTCCTGGATATTGTATTTGTGTTGCTTGAGAATAATCAGCTTTTATATTTGTCCATGATTGCAATGAAATGGATTCTGTCTTTTCCTTTTAATAATTTCATGTCTTACATAGTATTTTGACAAAGGATAGGGTGTAGGCTCGGGACAAAGATTAATTTTTTGTTAGTTGTTTTCAGGCCAAACTAGTAGTTCTTAACAAACAAACAAAAATTGTGCCTGCCCAATGATAATCTTAGTTCTGGGTTTTGGTCTCAATTTGTAACACACTTCCTGTGAAATTCTTTCCCCATTTTCTGTGTGGCATTTAGTAGCCTATTGAACTATCGTGTATGAAGGAATGAACACAGCTACAGCTATGTCACAGAGGGGTCACAAATTCCATGACTTCCTGTTTATTTTTAAAAGGGGTCACTAGGGTCACCGTCATCCCTCTACCCCTCACATCAGGAAATCCAAAGCCAGGGTGCACTCCATCCGCTTTCAGATCTCAACAAGTCCAACTGTTGATTGCATTTTTGGATGCAAAGGAATAAGGCGAAGCGTAGGGATAGAGAATGTGACGTTCCTTATTTATCAATCTGAGGAAAACTGTTAGAAGCTTGACCTATCAACTGTCCTCACTTCTGGCAGCTGGAAACATTGCTCATAAGTCTCTATTTTTAATTGGATTGTAGTAACCTCTGAACTTCTCAAGTATTTTCATAATCCTCTCCCTTCCTGGCAAGACACATTGTAAATATCTGTTGCATCTGACTCTCTAACACAGAGGAATAAGGTCATTTTGCTAGATTTTTCAAATGTGCTACTTGAAAATGAAAGAAGTCAGCTGCTGGATTAAAAACAAAATTAATAAAAAGGTTTAACATTTTCCATTCTCTCCAACAAACTCATTTTGCTCTTGCAAATTCTGCTGGAGACTACCTCAGCAGGAGCACAGTAATCTGCTAAACATTGCAGGATTGGGCATTTAGGTTTTTTCAACATTGTATCTCCCTGAAAATTAGCATACTCATGTATACGCATGAATACTTTTTTATAGGAAAAATCATAACAAAATTAATACATCATAAAAAATCATAACAAAATAAGAGAAGACTTATCATCTCCATATTTCAGGCCTTATCTGTGGACAAGTGGCATATCAGGGACTTTCTGCTGTTTCCTTTTCGTAAGTGTCTTGCAAACACGATATCCCATATCCACTGAGATATTATTCCAAAAGAGTCCCTCACAGCAAGCTTCAAAGAGCCAATAACAGGGTTCCATATAAAGTAAAAAGCTGACATCAAACTTCTGTTTGGATTTTTTCTGATTCTCTGACACATTTTCTTCCAAACTGAGCTAGCGTGATGACCTTCATCTCGCCTTCTGGCATTTTATTTTTTATCCAGTGTCTCCCTTAACTTCTGCTACCATCAGTTAGCTTCCATTGTGAACAATAGCTGTACATAGAAACATTCAACATAATGATTATTTACAACTTTTAAAAACATCCTACAAACATACACACGTGCTTAATTTTAGTTCCATGGGAATCAATGGGAGTACTCGTGTTTGAAGATTAGCACATGTATTTGGGCCCTGATCCTGCAAACAGTTAAGATCACAAAGTGACAAGTGTACATAAATGTTTGCAGGATGAAGGTCTTACTATGGACCTGTTCTAAAGCCCATTGAAGTAAATGGCAAGATTCCCACTGACTACAGAGGGCTTTGAATCAGGCCTTTTGTCCTTGCTATGCAGTTAAAAAAGGACATAAGAAGATAAGACTTACTTTTGTCAGTACTTCTACTGGAGTCAGTGAATAAAGCTGGCAGGATGTGACCTAGATTTTACTTTCTAAAAATTTATTTTAAAAATCTCACAGGCATTTTGTGATACAGAGCAGCAAGTCCAGTGTGGCTATTTTAAGCTGCATCTCTGAATGTAGTTCTTTTCATTTTAACCTTGACTGTGCTGTTATTTTACCAAATTCAACTTCCCTCACAATGAGGCCCCTTCAGGACTGTTTGGCATTTGTCTCAGCAGTGGATGTTTCTTTTTCACTAGAAAAGTTTGCTGTAATGTTCCCCTAGGATTAGTTTAAATTGAATGAACGGCATGTAACATTTTCTGTCTCACTAGTGCTCAGCGTGAATTGTATATTTCAAAATTTGTAAATAGAAATGATTTTTTGTAATAGAAGAACATGGTATTTTAAATGAAAACCAAAATTCTAAGGTTTCTAAAATGGCCATCACAGCCTCTCTCCTAAGCAGATTTCAGTGTGGTAGCCAGGTTAGTCTGTATCAGCAAAAAGCATGAGGTATACTTGTGGCACCTTAGAGACTAACAAATTTATTTGGGCATAAGCTTTTGTGGGCTAAATGATGAAGTGGGTTTTAGCCCATGAAAGCTTATGTCCAAAAAATCTGTTAGTCTCTAAGGTGCCACCTGTACTCCTCATTCGTTCTCCTAAGCAGAGTGAGTGGCCATCTACAGGCAAGTCCCTGTGGTTGCTTTAGCTTCTGAACCATTTGGCACATATCTTGCAATCTTTCAATAAGCAAATCACCTGTTAAAATCAGCTTATATTTATCTTGTTTCTAAATCCTTTCAAGCAACCTGCTACCTTCAACAGCAATAACAGGGCAGAAGTGTCAGTAAATCAATGGGTGTTTTGGCTGCAAAGGTTGCCAACTTTCTAACTCAGCGGTGTCCAATACCTTCGCCACTAGCCACATGTGGTGAATAGGCTATTGAATTGTGGCTAATGCATGAGCAAGGCATGGGTCTGTGAATCCACTTTTTCTGCAGTAAATTTTATAAAATCCAAGTAAAATCTGGAGGCTGAGTTAAGATGCACGGTCAGTATAAATTATATACCAGATTTCAGGGTTATAGTAATAGCATGTAGGATGTTTGTAGTATGTTTTTAAATTCTTTTTTATAACATGGCGAAGAAGAAAAATTCAAACCCACAAGTGTGCCTAGCATCGATTTTCTATTTGACACCACTGTTCTAACTGAACACCCTTACCCCACCCCTTATCTGAGGCTCTGCTCTACACGGTCCAACCCCCACCTCCCTCTGTCACTCGCTCTGCCCCACCAACCCACGCACCCACCCACCCTGACTCGCTTGCTCACTCATTTTCACCAGGCTGCGGAGGAGGGTCCTTTTTCAACTGGGTACTCTGGTTGAAAACTAGTCATCTGGCAACCCTCAGGAATGGGCCTTAAGTTTGAACCTGTAGTGCCTTCAGTTCAGAACCGCTACAGATGTTCGTTCTCACAAATGCAAAATAAGTGCATACCCAAATTGTGCATAAATTAAGGCTGCAATTTAATGTAAGGTTTTAGTTGGCCCAACTTGCGAGGTTCTACACTCAACTTGATGACAATTCTCTGTTTATTTGGATAGAACATGAAAACTTTTGAACACAGCATCGTATGAATTACAAAATTTCAGGGAATATTTTCGTTCTCAATGGAGAGATGCCTATGGATTTTTTAATTCTCTATAGATCAACAATTAATGGCCCTCATTAACACCTTCCAGCGTAACTATTACCCTCCCCATCACAGCTCTTCCCAACCTTCCAACACCATGTAACATGTTGACACTCTTTTTGACATATCTCCCAGACAAATAAAAAAGAGATGATAATGGTGGGGGAAGTTTGGAGCATGAAGGGAATGGGGGGTGGGGCATATACGGCACCTGGAATGGAGGTGAGAATAAGAAACCCAGGTAGGGGGAAAGGAGAAATGGGGGGATACAGAGCCTTTGGCCTGGGGGACAAGGGAGGAAGTGGGAGGAAAGAGGGAGGATGGTGCTTGGCCTACAGTTATGAAGTGTGCACCCCCTAGTGGTGCAAACAAATCATTCAATTACATGAAATAGCAGTCTCACTATTCACAATTGAGGGTACATTGTTCTTTATAATGGGCCATATCCTGCTCATCATGCACCCACAGGCAGTCCTATTGAAATCAATTAAACTGAATAAAGCAAGCCCTCAGTCGTTCTCTGCAGACAACCTGGCATTACCACAAACCACCAGTAGGTGTCCAGAAGCAGTAATGCTATCTTCAATCTATATAGTATTACAATAACATAACAAGGGGTGTTTTAGATAGATTAAGCCCTATGGGCTATATTCTGTAAGAAAGAAAGAAAAAGAACAATTGAACATATCCTCTGTTTGACGTCCATACTGGTAAGACCATGAAATCATCGGGTTTGGGGAACCTGTAGGCTGTTATAAAACCCTCATGTTCTATTGAATCCAGCCAGTGTTTGAGGAAAATCATGTTCAGCGTGATTTCACGAGTGATGTAATATTTCGTTACCGTTTCTCCAGAGTTAACAGGAAGCAATAAAATGATAGTTAAAAACTTAAAATTGCTCATCTTGATTTTCCCCACAAGCTCTGGTTCTTATGAGGGGGAAGTAATAACAGTTTTGCCCTCCAGTGTAAAGCCTGCCACAAGTGAAAGGTTTGCTCCCCCCGCCACGCCAGCCTTTACTAACACTGCAAACTGCTCATGATCTTAAATGCACAAACACTCGTTCTTGGCTCCCAACCAACATATATAAATGCATGCAATTTTCTCTTCAAAGAACCTAGAGGCGAAGCAAGAGGGCAAAGGAGTACGTGACTAAACCATCCTAACTTCCTCTTTCATAAGTCATCACATGATGAAGTACAATTACAATTCCTGCCTTGTCTCTGCGAATCGCAGACGCATTGCCTCACCCTAGAAACCCTGCGCTCCTCTGTGAGTGTGTAGGCAGCGATTTCTGCAGCCGGGTTGGAAGGAATCCAATTTCAGTCTGGAGAGAAAGGGCAGTGGGTGGAAGGCAAAAACAAAGATCTGTTTACTTAGTATACATTGATAAAGCTGCTTGAGGAGGAAAAAAAAAGTAGCTTTAAAAGAATTTGACACAGTATGAACGGGGAGCTGTTGTGAAGCAGAAAGCAAGACGTGTTAACCCTTTTAGCCCCGAGGAAAAAAATCAGGATGACAGTGTAGTCCAAAAAAAATAAATAGCTATTTCATTGCCAAGCTAACCTCAGGGAAGTCACTAGGGCTGGGCTGCTATAAGTTGCAAATGTTAACGGATGATTAATGGGAAAATAAAAGAAACCTTCTCCTTCCTTTTATGTGTGAGGGAGAGGGAGCGAGAGATCCTGTAACTAGACCATGGTTTTGAATTTCTTTGCTAGCTGAGGGGCAGCCCGAAAAGGGCAAGGTTTGGTTGGAGTGAATGTGCAAGGCGGTGTTTATTTTACTCTTGCTCGCTCAGGAAGGATCTACGGGCGGGGGAACTGCTTAACCCTTGAAGAGTTAGATTGCATTAGCCCGGGGGCAACCGGCGTGTGTGGGGAACTGCGCTAGCACGGGTTGCAACTGGTTCGAGAAGAGGGGGGGTTGTATTACCCCTAGTTCCCCGGTGTGTACGGGGATGGGCGGGGTTGTAGCAAAATCCTCGTTGCACTTGCACTGAGGTGGGTGGCTAGCTGGCTGGGGGGAGGCGAGTTTTGCATCAACACCGGTTGTACGGCGCGGGGGGCGGGGCGGGGCAGAGGATGACACTTTCTAAGACGCGTTATCAAGCGGCACCGTTTCTGGAAATCCCCTAGAGCAAAATCATGCGGCGTTTGCATGCAAAAACGCTTCAGTGCGGGGATTAAATGTCCGGGTAATTTTAGAACAGCGTTTTTCATGTGACATAAGATCAACACAATTGTTTCTCCGAGAGTGATTTATTTCTCTTCCCCCCCACTCTTTTTTTTAAAACCTTTGAAAGCACCTGGCATTTCAACAGCAGCGGCACGGTAGAAACCTTATCAAGATCCCATGCCCCTGGCCAAGCCAGTGGGGGAGATCATATAATTTACACTCGCCTCCTCCAACACAGCCAGCTCATTCCAGTCCGAAGAAGAAAGGCTGGGGGCGGGGTGTGGCGGGAGACAGCGGCCTACGGCGTTTGATTCTCGAAAAGAAAGTGAAGCTGGAGAAGTTGACAGCTAAAGAAACTAAGCTCGAGGATGTGGGGGTGGGAGATCATTTCCCTAGCTTAAATCTGGAGTTGGATGAAAGCATTGGCCAGCAAACAGGGCAAGGCCATTACAGCAATGTACGTGTTCGCTTTGATGACATCGCCCTAATTAGCTCCATAAAAATACCTTGTGTCCATGCTACGTATCTTGTACGTGGGCTGCAAAATGACCAAACATCAAAAAGCCCAGCTGGGGCTGTAATTACAAGTCAACCCCATGGCCTCCGCCAGTCGGTTCTGCGGCAACAAATCTCCCAACAGCAGCAGAGTCTGCAGTGGGGAATCAGCCTCATGCAAGCCTATCTCAATGACGGGCGAGCAGTACCGAGTAACCAAAGCCCGAGCTGGTTGTCAGTGCAAAGGGAGAGAGCAGTACAGTCTAGAATGCGGCTCATACCCCCATTCCTGTGTACTGTACATGCGGCTCTTCTTGCTACGTTAAGTAAAAGTTAAGCCTGGCAGGGGGAGGGAGCTTTTAGAGCCCAGAAATAGCAGCCAGGGAGGCGGTACTTAGTGCTGTGACGGGGCAGCGGCGGTGCTGGCTGTAGATTCTCTCTCGGAGACTGTCCCTGGAATGTGCATTTCGTTTTATAAGGTTTCAAGTGCCAATTGCATAGAGTCACGTCCCTCACTGCGCCGGCGCACAGGGCGCAGCTGCAGCCCTGAAACAAAGTGCGGACGTCAGAGGCTAGAGCTCAGCTTCCTCCGTCCCTCCCTTTGTAACCTACATAACTCAGCAGCGGCACTGTGGGAATGGTGACCCAAAAGCAAGAACAGCTTCCACTTTGTTTACGCTGCACAATCACCCACACAGCTCGCTCTATATATTTGGACGGCTCCTGGGTTGAATGATGACTTCATGTGCAAATGGCAAACGAGCAGAACAGCATCCCTTTCTCTTTTTGACTGGCTGCAATTGTCAGAGGAGCTGTTCGGGATTCTTAGTGCGGAAGAAGGAAGAGGGGGGAAAAAAATGTCCGCAGGTTGGGGAGGAGAGAGATTGTGTTTCTTTGCCAATCTGCACTAGAAAATGGACGGTTTGTGGAGGCAAATGACAGGGCAACCGAGAATGTCCCACTTCCGAGCCAAATGAAACTGATTTCAAAATCCAGAAGAGCTAAATAGCAATTATACTGAGAATGGTCCCTTCTAGCTTGGCGTAAGGCAATGCAAAAACAACCCTTATCCATATACAAGGAAACTACATTACGTAGCGCTTTCGATCTCCCAGGTGCACTACACACATTACCTAACCCTCGCAAACCCCATGGGTATTGGGTATTATTAACCCCTTTTAACAGAGGGGGTAAAGTTGTGAAGTCAAAGGGATCGGGCCCGGAGTGCTTGCCTCAAGGCCACGAAGGGAGTCAGAAGCAGGATTAGAACAAAGGTTAGACTACTCCAGCCAAAAATCAACCATCACCAAATTCATCCTATAAAATAATTGTTTTAATAAAGTGAGAGGTGGCATCGTTTAAAAAACACGTTTATTAAATAAAAAGGTTTTTTTCAATCCTGCCTGACATAATTAGTACTCAGAGCACTTCGCAAACACTCCGTAGGCTGCAAAGAAGCTGGGGAAAGGAGCTGAAAGGACCCCTTAGACCTCTATTTGCCTCCCATTCACATGTGCAAGCCCTTGCCGCTCCCCCACCCTGGGCTGAGCTGGCTCCTCTTGCAGCTCTTGTTGTCTTGGGACTCTTGGCAGAAGTTCAAGGAGCAGCACCAGCAGCGGCAGCAGGCGGCCAGAGGAGAGGGCGCCCAGCGCGCAGGCGCTTCGAGGCACTGTCGAAGAATCGAGTCACTGGAGCAGAGCGCACAGGCGGCGGCTGCTGCTGCTGCTGGAGTCCCCGCCCCAGTGCGAGCGCCCGGGCTGCAGTAGCGAGCGAGCAGCGCGCTGGAGTAGGCAGCCGAGTGTGCCGCGACGGGGCTATGCGCTTTCCCGCGTCCCAGTGACTCCAGCCGGGAGGCTTCCGCGCCCGGGAGCCGCTTGTTTGCAGGGGGCGGGCGATCGGCGGAAGATCCTGCGGCGGCGGCAAAGCCGGAGCCTGCCCGTTTGGTCCCCGGTTGCTGGAGGAGGACGCGTGGGGGGCGCTCGCTGCCCCTGGGCTGGGACATGTCGTCCGCGGCGGTGGCGGCTGCTTCCCGCAGGCAGTCGTGCTACCTGTGCGACCTGCCCCGCATGCCCTGGGCCATGATCTGGGATTTCACCGAGCCCGTCTGCCGGGGCTGCGTCAACTACGAGGGGGCCGACCGGGTGGAGTTCGTCATCGACACGGCGCGGCAGCTCAAGCGGGCTCACAGCTTCCAGGAGGGCCGGGCCCCGCCGCCGCCCCACGCCAAGCAGCCGCCGCTCAGCGCTAAGGAGATCCTGGTGCAGCAGCAGCAGCTGAACCACACGGCGGTGGCTGGCGACGCGGTGCCCCGGCCGCCGCCGCAGCCGCTGGAGCGTTACCCGCTGGCGGCCGCCGTCGCCGCCTCCGAGCGGCAGCCGCCCCGCCTGGGAGCCGAGTACGGGGGCAGCCGGCAGGTGAACGGGATCCTGGTGCCCAACGGGTTCCCCAAGCCCGAGGAGCCGCCCGAGCTGAACCGGCAGAGCCCGAACCCCCGGCGGACACACGCGGTGCCGCCCACCCTGGTGCCGCTGATGAACGGAGCCTCCCTGCCCGCGCCCATCGGCATCAGCAGCCGGGCCGCTGCCGCCTCGCTGGCCGCCATCTCCGGGGCGCCCGCCCCCATGCAGGTCTCCATCTCCCAGCAGCCGCCGCCGCCTCCCGGGGAGCTGGGGCACAAGCGGCCCGGCTCGGTGTCCTCCAGCAGCAGCGGCAGCGCCTGTGCGGGCGAGCACGAGGGCAAGGAGAAGCAGCCGCGGGGCCCGGCGGAGGAGCTGGGGGGCGAGGGCAAGGGCCGCGGGGGAGCGGAGCAGGAGTGGATGGGCAAGCCCAAGACGGTGCGGGACACGCTGCTGGCGCTGCACCAGCACGGGGGCCACGCGGTGCCCTTCGAGAGCAAGTTCAAGAAGGAGCCCGGCCTGGCGGGCAGCCGGCTGCTGGGGTACGAGAGCAACGGGGCCGTGGCCAAAGCAGGTGAGGGGGAAAGAGGGTGTCGGGGGGGGGGCCCTTAGCAAACTCCGATCTCCACTTCCTGGTGCCTAACGCTGCACCGTTGCTTAGGCGGCAACGTGTTCATGTGCTGAAGCAGCACAACAGAGAGCTATGAGTCAGGGCTGGCGGGTAGACACTGACAGGGAGAGGGCTTTCCCTCCCTGCGACGTCCTCGCCATAGGAGCTGCAGGGAGGCCACCAGTAACCTTTTCGCCTACGAGCCCGCCTGTGTGTTAGGGGTGCGCGTTTGCAGGTTGCACGCCTGCAAGCGGTGGGTGAGTGTGCACATGCACACGTTGTATAGAATACACACACACACACACTTTGGCTGCGTGCCATGTTGTGTGTGTGCATTTGCCTACGTCATACTGTATAATTGGTATTTGTGTGCAATGCCTTGGCTGTGTATACATTTAAAATGGAAGCCTTTTTCAGCTTGATTTGTGTGGCTGTAACTCCCTTATAGCTGCGTTCATCTGATTGCTTATTATTATTTATTTTTCCTTACGCATTTCTCCTCCCTGTTTCTTTGTATTTCTAGGGGCTCGGGCAGCGAGGAAGAGGAAGCCTTCCCCAGAACCAGACAGTGAAGCTGGACCCCCTAAAATCAATGGAGAGTCACAACCCTGGTTGCCGCCCTCATCGGAGGGAATGAAGATGTCCATGACTGCTACATCTTTCATGTCCCCACCACCGCCAACAGCCTCGCCTCATTCCAACCGGACCACACCGCCTGAAGCAGCCCAGAATGGCCAGTCTCCTATGGCTGCGCTCATTTTAGTAGCAGACAATGCAGGGGGCAACCACTCCTCCAAAGATGCCAACCAAGTTCACTCCACCACCAGGAGGAATAGCAACAGCCCACCCTCTCCGTCCTCTATGAACCAAAGAAGGCTGGGTCCAAGCAGGGAGGTGCCAAGTCAGGGGACACAAAGTGCTGGGGGATTGGAGCCAGTGCACCCTGCCAGCCTCCCGGACTCATCTTTAGCAGCGAGTGTTCCCTTGTGCTGCACCCTGTGCCATGAGCGCCTGGAAGACACCCATTTTGTTCAGTGCCCCTCTGTCCCTTCCCACAAGTTCTGCTTCCCTTGCTCCAGACAAAGCATCAAACAGCAAGGAGCTAGTGGCGAAGTGTATTGTCCCAGTGGGGAGAAATGCCCTCTGGTGGGCTCCAATGTCCCTTGGGCTTTCATGCAGGGGGAGATTGCAACCATTCTTGCAGGAGATGTGAAAGTGAAAAAAGAGAGAGACTCGTGACTTTTTCCAATTCACAACCCAACACCACCTGTAACTAAAACTGCTTGAATTGTGTATATATCTATAAATATATATATATCTATATATATATATATCTTCAAGACAAGGGAAATGTAGACTTCATAAAACATGGCTGTATAATTTTGATTTTTTTTGAATACATTGTGTTTCTATATTTTTTTGAAGACAAAAGGTATGTACTTAAAGGCATTTCCTCTTTTTGTTATAGCAACTATTTGTTGTGCTTCCTTGGTGACAGTTACTGTTCAGTGTAGGCTGTGACTTGCGCTGCCTTTTTTAGAGAGCACTTGGCAAATCAGAAATGCTTCTAGCTGTATTTGTATGCACTTGTTTCTTTTTAAAATGCCAAATACATTTTCTGACACTGTAAAGATCGCCTTACTGTCTGTGATTCCTTATTCTTGGGCCTTGCTCAGAGTCAAACTGGATGCGTGCAGATTTTTATATGAAATGGTAGTGGGGGAGAAAAGATTGATAAGGTGAAATGGGATGTCACCATTAAGCCGAAAGGCAGGTGAATATTAGAAAGCACAAGTGGTTTCTTTCTGAAACATTCTTCTCTTGTTGCAGTAGCAAATTTTTTAGACTGAGTCCAATTCCACTCTGTTTCTAGAAGGAAGTTGCCTTCATAGTAGGATGTTGAGAGATGTCTGAGAGGCGCTGCTGAGTTAGGGATTTCTGGGTTGTTTGCTTTTTTTTTTTTTCTAAAAGGCAAAGTTGACCACAGTTCATGTGATTGGTTGTAAGATTACAGAACTGCATTTATTCATTGAGTTCATAATGTTAATGCAGCATTTTGGTAAAAAAACTACATTACTGTATTGGTGTATACACCAATATAGCACTGCCATCTCTAAAGATCCATAGCTCTTTTAGTACCACTCACATCCTATTTATGCTTGTGGGGGGGGGGGAACCTAAAGTGTGGGGTTTTTGTTTGTTTGTTTTTTTTAATTTGCACATAGTGCAGGTAGACTTTGAGTTTGCTTATCAGTTACTTATAGTATGGTTGGCATTAGTTAACTATCTCTTACATCATATTTCCAGGTAGTGGCAGGTACAAGATGGTACAATGACAGAAGCAACTGAGGTGCTGCCAGGATTGCCTTCGGGCATATCGGTGGCAGCCCAGATGTGGGTGGAAGCAACCTGTAATCTCTCTTATGTGTGCTTTTAAAACAAACCTAATACTACTTTTCTGAAAATGAAAAAATAAACTGGTGGAATGAAAGCAATTAGGGTTTCACAAAAAGGGCATGCCCTGCCTTTTTAACTACTTTGGAGTACTCTTTGTAAAGTCATTTCTTTTGATCAATCTTCTGCATCAATCAGCAAGCAGACTTTTTTTTTAATCAATAAATCATTACTAGAAATGGCTACGTCTTTTAGTGATGTTTTTGTGCTGTTTAGTTCATTGGCAACACTGCAAAAACCCTGATGTTTAGGTGTGTTTAACTTGGTCATAAACAGTTGTTCTGAGCAGAAACCTGACAAGAAGTTCTCATCCCTGGGGCAAATAATACAATTTTTTCAATTTTCTTTTTAGGGAAAAAAAATCTGTTCAACTATAACAGTTTGGGATGCTTTTTAATCAAGTGTTATGATAATATTCAGGCTGCTATTTAATGCAGATTAGATCTTTTTTGGAAGATTTTTTTAATGGTCATTATTAATATTTGAAAATCGGAACTGCACATGCATAGTCATTTTTTAAGTGTTTCAATGAACACACCACTAACATTATGTTCCTTATTACAATGTAATATTAAATACAGACTTGCATGGTAAACCAATTCATTGAGTCAATATTACGCTTTTAAATTATACCTATAGTTCAGATTCGTGTCTTATGTAAACATGCAGACAAGTTGGAAAGAAACGCACATATATACAACTGTAAAGGATACTTTGGAACACTATGGTCTCTGTAAATGTGTATTTAGCACTTTATTAAAAAATGGATTTCAAGCTGATAAGTTCTTCAGAGTTGCTTGGCATAATAACTCATAGTATGGAGTGTGTATGTTTTTGATAGTGATATCCCTACTAAAAACTGCATGAAAGGATTGCTCTGTTCTGTTGGCCATTTGTTCAGCTTTGAGCACCTTGAGATGAGGTGGGAAGGTAACTTTTCCTGCTACTCAAGCATATCCTGCTTCCTGGTCTGACTGGCATTTGTGTGGCTCTCCAAGGATGCCTTTCACTTAACCTTTTATCTGGAGGAAGTGTGCCAGTACACTATAGCCCAACAGTATCTTTGGACCTGTTTGTTAAAGTAGTTCAAAGGGTGGAAATCCTCAGGCCTTGTTGTTGTACTAGGTGATGGTACATAGACTACACAGGTGGAAAAGAAATGTCAAAAAGTTACTGTACCTGCTCTTACTTCTAGTTCCGATTATCTCAATTGATTCTAATACACATAATGACATTTCATTATTACAAAAGTGCTTGAAACCAGTTGCTTTTTTTTTTTTTTTTGCATTTCTCAAATTTCAGTTGAATGAAGTGTCTTATTTTGTTGCTTGCTGAGTTATGACATCACAATGATCACTTTATTCACTGAACCAATTTACTGTTTCCTTGGCTACATAGGTTTTTTTTAAAAAAAGTGCTCTAGCTTCAACAGTGCTACTGTTAATCTTTTAAAACTTTTTTAAAGGTGATAGTTTGTGTAGTAATAAAGTAAAGTGTCTTAATGAACAATGTGTGATTCTCAAATCTCACTTTAATTACTCTTTTTAAAGTTTTTACTTTTTACTGGAATATCACCTGCACTATGCTTTTGTTGTTTATAACTGCTAAACTAACACATTACTATTTTTACCTATTTTTTATCTTTGGCATTAAATAAAATATTAGGAGCTTTATGCACTTCCTGTGAGTGTTTGTTTTTTTTCTTTTTTTGTTAAAAAAAAAAAAAATTAAACTGAAAGGCTACAGCCACTCAAGTGCAATGATGTAGTGGCAAAATCAACAGGATTTTTTAAAAATATGGCTTTTTGTCCTCAGTAGCATATAGGGAAGCAAAAAGTAGGGATGAGAGAGAGCTGAAATATGGAAAGGGCAGAACGGATTGTCACTTGGGGAAAATGAAATTCCTCCTTCCAAGAAAAGTAGAGAGCAAAATGGTAAGAGCCCTCTCTTTTTATTCTTTGATTTTATATTATGGTAGAGTATCCTCCATCAGAGCCCCTAGTGGGTGAGAAAGTAACATGGCATAAGGCAGACTATTATGGCCTTTGTGGTGGCCTCAGAAAGCCTGCTATGTTTTTGGAGCTCTCTCCTTTTTAAACCAGGCCCTGGCAACCCTGTGAACTAGCACTTATGAAAAGGGTATAAATACATTTGAGTGTGCTCTCTAGTGGTTTATTATGTCAACAGACCCCCTGGATCCTTTCCTTCTGCACTTGGGCCAAATCCCATTTGTCCTGCTTACAGGGATAACAACAACGTCCACTGATTTCAGTGGAACTTCTCTTGCCAGGAAGGAGAGCAGGATTGGCCATTTGTCTTCATTCTCGGATGGTTGGAATCCGTAAAAAACAGACCATGAGGATGGCAAACATTACATTAACTAGCACTTGGCATTTTCATCAGGCCATGGATTGCAGCAACAGTTAAGGTGCTTGTAGCAAGTTCTGTAATAACACTTGCAGTGTTGTGCATTAAAACATAAGCTGCCATGGAATAATGTAAATAAAGTGTCCTTATTCAAACAAAATAAATGGAAGGAATACATTTGATACTTCTTAAATTAGCCACTTTTTAAAGTAAGTATTTTGATTGTCACATATTTACATTTAGGGTCCTAAATTCCACACTTAAAGATAAAACTTATTACTTCTGTCAAAGGGTAGCCAAAGTAAGGAGTGCTAAATGTAGTGCTGGGCATTCAGGATGAAGGGTTTATTTTAGAAGATGCAACCTGAAGGTTGTTGCAAAAGCAGTTTTTCTTATCTGTTATCTGTGACTGCAGCGCTAAATGAAACTCTTCCTGGGTACATTTCACTATTACAGTCATTCGAACCATAAATTAAAGCAGAGTTTGTTGGATTTGTTAAAAAAAAGGAAGTGTAGACTGACATTAAGAGACAAGCCAAAGCCATTTTTTCACACTTCTTGTTTCATATTAGCAATGTGGCAGACCCCAAAGAAAGTGGCTCAGGACCTTTTATATAGATTTAGTTTTATTTGGTTACTAATGTATAAAAGGTTTCTCTTTCTGATTCCTAAGACTAGAAGTGGGATCATTCAGAAAATGTTCAATCACATGGACGCTATGGAAGGCCTGAGTCATTTGCTTGCCTTTTGTTCAGTCTGTGAGATAGAGAAGACACGCCTTTCCTCTGTTACAGAGCAAGGTCAGGCTGTGCTAACAGATGAATGGAATACATATTTGCCCATTTCATCATTCCAGGCTTTCTGGAAGCTGGGGCGCCAGGATTAACTCATTCACTGCCTTTTCCAGACTATTAAGAGATGCACTCTGTACAAATTCAGCAATAAGCCCACAGTTTCACTGTTAATCATATTTTTTTTGCACAAATTAAGTTGAGCTGAAATTTTATGAAAATGCTTTTTAAAAAGAAGAGAAGTGGGGGCATGCAGCCCTAGTATTTTTAAAAGATCCTAACTACACTTCAGAAAATAATTTCTACAAAACTTGCATAAACCAGCCTGCATGGCTGGACTGGGAACTTACAAAGTACAACATCCGTTGTTCCAATAACTGAGTTTAGCTAGGCAACGCACATCCAGACTAACTTAACTCCTGTTTCTGCAGCTGAAGAGCAGTTTTTACTGAGTCAGCTTGGGTAAGATTTATCCCAGTACAATCAAAGTCCCCTACGGAGAATAACCATGATACCAGATGAGTTCATAGAAAAGCTGTAAGCTGTGTTCACATCACAATTTAACACTTAGAATGATGCTTCTATCATTCACTATCTTTAAAAGTTTATTATCCTTAACACATGATAACATTGCAAAATGGGAAGAGAATAATTTGTACTTAAACACAACATACTTTTACTATAAGGAGAAATAATTAGTCATACAGAAAAATACAATATTACAGTGTCTGCTAGTTGGAACAAGGCTACAGAATCTTTTCTGAGAAATGTTAATTTGTGAGTGTTACCAGAGGGCTGTAGATAATATTGTACCCCAGTGAATGGTAATTGCCTTGGAGTTATATAATAGAAGTAAAAGGGAGGGAGGAGAGGACAGTGTACCATGGTGTTTACTTACCAGTGCTGAGTATTTTCATACATGTGGTGGAACAAGGCAGGATCAAAGGCAAACAGAAAAAAACTAGGGAGGATTTGCTGCACTGACCTGGGAAAACTGGGCCCTAGTTGGAATCCCAGCTACTTCCCTTGATAACACACAATTCCTGTTTAAAATCCCAGGGCTCATTTAGACAGAAAACGCCATGGTCTTTAATAAGATTGCTGCAGTTACTCCAGGCTGCATTTGGCTCTTTGCTCTTTACATGGCTCATGCCTCTCAAATTTAAATCTTTTAGCACCAATATTATAGGACTTATATGAGGAGGGAGGTGCCACAGTTCCTCAAAAGCAGGCCTCCTGATGATGGTTCTACTCTTTTCCCTGCATGATTCCTAGGGGAGCCAGTTTCTGCTGTGCAGTGGAAGTGATCCCTTTAGAGGTGGAGTGGTGGGTGCAGAGGCTTGGCATAGAAAGGCTGTGCCCTGGAGACAGACTGGAGCCCTTTCTGTTTACTGTAGCAGTAACAAGAGCCTCAAAAGGACCTACAAGCCAAAGGTGAGCTGCTTAGAGAGAGATGAGGGAAGAGGAAAGCAGCTGCCCTTTGCTCGTGGACCTACCCACTGATGTTCCTCATCCACCCTGCATTTCCCCTGTACCGCATCTCTGTAATTCTGTTAATTGTTCCTGATGCCTCTTTGACCCAGATTCATTGCACAATCCAAGGTACTACAGTGTAACCCCGCCTCGCCTTTCAGGTCTTGTCTGGGTGTCTGTTTGAAGAGGAGGGAAATAAGGGTGTAGTGGGAGTCTGTACCTTGTATAATCGTCGCACTGCTTACATCCATCACTTGGTTTTTCTAACTACAGTAGCAGTCTGCCGTGGTTGTACAGTATCCACCGCAACCGGGGGCGTCTCATTAGTACGCTCGCCAGCGTAAACTTCATTAGCGGGGTTTTGTCGTGATTAACTTCCCCGGCAGAGCTTTTGAGCTGCAGTCCAGTCACGTGCTTTGCCAGGGATCAGGGCTTGTTCGGGGCACTCTCTGCTACAGACAAACCGAGTCCCTCCCACTCCTAGTAGTGGTTACACAACCACGTTCACCTTCCCCGCTGGGGCTCAGCCTGTGATCCCTAGGGCCACACGCCATCATTTGTTCTCTCAGCGCCAAAGGCTACAGCCCGATCCCTTTGCAGTCTAAGGGGAGTGGGGGGCTCCAAGTGACTCCAGCGGGGGCCCCGCTGGGATGTCGTTGTCCCCGGGCTGTGTGGCGGGCTGGGCGTGAGGAGCGGAGCGGGGAGATGCAATTCACAGAGAGCGCGCGCGGGAACCCGCCAAACCTCCTCCCCGCGCGAAAGAGGCGAAGAGAAACTAAGCGGAGCCGGCGCAGGGAGTCCCCCGCCGAGCCAGGCCCGGCGGCCAGTCACCGGGCGCGCTGGCTCAATAACAACAGCAAAGCGCTGCCTCATCGTGCAGCAATGCAGGCTGGGCACGGGGCGGAGCCGCCGCAGGCCCCGGAAGCGGCCTGCGCTGGCGGGGCTGAGAGCTCCCGTGAGCCCCCCTCCCTGGCTGGCGCTCCGGCGCCCGCAGCAAAGGGAACTGCACCAGCTGCGCTAGCTATAATTAGAGCCAGCAAGTGAGGAAGGTGCTAATCCTCCCCCCTCCCCCCCGCTCCTCGCTGCCTCCCGCAGCCGCCCCCAGAAAGGAATTCGTGCGTGTTGATTACTGCGCTTTATCTGGATCGGTCACCTCGTGGTGAACCAAATATAGTAAACGACGGCTGCTGCTAGCCATGCCGCCTCTTCCAAGGGGGAGACTCCAGCAATGGCACAGCCCCAGAGAGATCAAACGCGTGGCACCCGCACCAGTGCGCCGAGCCTAGTGCAGATCACCAGGCCGGTCTTCCCGTGCAGCGGTGGGGTGGGAGAGTTGCCCGGGTAAACCGCTTTCAGCCCCTGTGTGTTCGGAGGACATTTTGCTCAGGCTTGCATTGATTTTTAAGGCTGGGTTAAAAGTCCTCTCTGAAAAGCAGCAGCGTGGGGGTGATGACCTGGGCACAGAACTGGGAGCCAGGAATTCCTGGCTTCTAATCCTGGCTCTGGCTCTGACTTGTGGTATGGCCTTCAGTAGGTCATTCACCTCATGGCGGGGTTGTGAGTAAGATGATCTACTGGCCTGTATTTTAAGGGATGTCCTTTTATTTTTTTTGCTTCATGTCGGTCTTGTGAACTGCAACTAAGAATTACTAAGGAGCATTTGAGCCCCTAAATAGTATGTTTTCAAGTAGTAGTTACAACACAAGGGATTGTATGCGGTGCTAGAAATGTATTTATTTATTATTTTGCACCACCAGTAGTTGATTGTGAAGTGGATTCCTTATAGAGGTGCTGCCCTGTATTGATTATTCAGTTGTTCTCTGTTTTCTTGAAATGTAGGTAGTCAGCTCAGTTGGGAGGATTATTTTGGGCTTGTCAATTCATGGAATTGTTTTTGATTTAGAGGGCAATCAGTAACAGTTAGGAACAATTCTAAATGTAGACAAGCTCTTGTTGCTTGTCAACACTTTCAAAATGTAGCGAGCGCTGTAACTACCATGAAGTATTTTATGACTAAGGCTTTCGCTTTGTTTTAGTAATAATATTTTGCACTCCTATTTCATCTTTCCTGAGAAAATCTTCCAGTGCTTTACAAACATTAACTAATGTTCCAACATCCAAGCAAGGCAGGTAAATATTATTATTCCCATTTTACAGAGGAGAAGATTGAGGCGCAGAGAGGCTAAGTGACTTGCTAGAGGTCACACAGCAAGTCAGTGGCAGGACCCAGAATGGAAGATGGTGCTCCTGACTCCTATACCCCTGTTCTAACAAATATATTATTATGCTTCCTCTCTTAAATTGAAAGATCCACATTCACCCTCAGACTCCTTGGCTACACTTGCAAGTTAGAATGCATTAAAGCAGCCCCAGGCGCCTGAACTCCTGAGGTGTCCATATGGCAGCGTTTTCCTTGCTGCAGTCTCCGAAGGCTGGTTTAACTCCCAGCGTTCTACATCTGCAAGTGTAGCCAAGCCATTAGGCAGCTAAGTCCCAGTTTTAGACCCCACTGCAATTTGCAGAACTCCTGCTCGGCTATTACCTGAACTCAGTTGGTGTCTAAATTTTTGCTGTATAAATTCCTTAGGCCCCTATGCTTTTGCCTCTACAAAAGCTCCCCACTACCCCAATTATGTCATTGCTCAGGGAATAGAGCCATTTCCTGAGGGATGGGAGTCTCCTGTTCAGATCCTTTCTACCCATCAGGCAGGCTGCTGGGAGTAGAACCTGGCTCTCCCACATCCCAGATGAGTGCTCCAATCACTGGGCTAAAAGTTCAAGGCCTCACCACCCTCAGCATTGTTGTGTGTGAAGTGAAGCAAAGCAGGCACCTAACTCATTCTTGACCAGAACAGTTTTGGTGCCTAAGCTGCCTGACCCCATGAGAGGGGTTCCTAGTTGTGGATCACAAGCAGAGAGTGGTGCCTTGGCTAACCCCTCCCCTTGGTGAACTTTGGCAGCTCCTGCTTAGTGTGCTGTCTTTTGTGGATTGCATTCATTCTGAGGTGCCTGTCTCTACCCAGGCATACCTTTTTAGATCTACTTCATGCAATAATGGAAGCAAGAACAGTGCACAAATCCACCTTCTTCACTGTAGATGACATTTTATAGGCTTTCTTAACTTAACAGTCCCTCACTCCAATTTGTTGAAATCCTTCAGTGGATGGCTGTTTTGATAATTTAAAGTGTTTGTTTGACTCCTGCTTCTCTTGCTGTACTTTCTTTCCCGATGTGATTGCTTGCCCCATGATAATATAATCTACTGTAACATTTTTATAGTAATATTTTAATACATCAGCAAAGGAAGCAAAAGTCTCTTACTCGTATAAAAAAATTGCATGGAATCTTTAATGTCCATGTAAAGTAGAAACAACTTGATTTTTTGGCTCCTTGGCCAAATGACCCCACACAGTAAATGGGGATGGATCTCCATTTGTCTGCCTCTGAAGGATGAAGGGTTGAGTGGAACCTGCTGGCATTAGAAGGTGTGGGCAAGGTAAGTAGTTCCAAATTTAAGCTTAGACATCTGAGCTGTTCCCCTGTACCCTGCTTTTAAATAGGAGAAGAAAAAAGAGCATAAATGGTATGAAATGGACTGATTTTCCCCCATTGCTTTACAGTAATAGACTTCCTTGTATGATTATATTGCTGGGGCTTTTGTTTTTGTGTAGAACTTTCCTGGAAGAGAAGAATAACATAATGTAACAATAATTGAACATATTCATTTTTTCCCATGATGTATTTACAGCATAGGAGGTCATTAAATTGCACCATCTTGGTTTAGTTATTATTTGGATTAACATAGCTTTAGAATTTTGGACACAAACAGAACTAGCTTCCATTGTTGTCAGACACATGTAAATAATAACCAGTCAGTGGGCAGTACTGTTTTACTGACTTTGATCTTTTATTTTCTTCTTTTCGTTTTTGAAATCCATGTTGTAATAGCAGCAAGACATTCCAGGCAGAGTATTTCTGGGAATTATCACACTTGTTGAGTAGCTAGTCACTTGGCCTCCTGCCACATCTCTCAGAGTACTAATAGTCATGGATTGGGGATTTCTGTGTGTGATTTTAGTGCTTATTGGAGATGCCAGATCGTCAGTCCTGGAAACTGACGTTGTCTATATATTATCTGCAAACTGGGAGCAGTGTGAGCTGCAACAGTGTGTACTTCTCCATTCTGTGCCACAAATGTGCCCTGAAGAGGATAAACTGCTCTGGGATTTGTTGTGTTCTCTACTGAGCTTGCCAGTTTGGGAGCTTGTTTCTTCTGGAGAACTCCACAAGGAATTGAAGTGAGACCAACCAACTTATTGAAGGCCAATGAAGAATCATCAGATGATGACATTTTTGTCACTACCAACCTACACGGAACTGCCCTGGCAGATGATAGAGACTGTATTTTAGAGCTAATTCCCAGAGTTAACCAGTCTGTAATTAACATCAATATTATTAGTTCATGTGTTTTTCATTTCACACAGACAATGTCATTCTGTGAGATCTCATCTGAGGTGAATGCGCTGCCCACCATGTCTCTTATCCACTTCCCACTCCCAGTGTCTTCGAAAACCCTTTTAAATAATAACAGTCAGATTCTATGCGCAGTGCAATTTCACTGACTTCAGTGAGGCTGTACTGGTATAACTGAGTGAAGACCATAATAGAATTTTATAGTCACATTAAATCTTCTCATTGCACTTGACCTAGGGTTTGTTTATGTTTCTTTCCAATTAAAACACAAGGGAATATGGAGCATAATGTGGTATGTGCCTATTTCATATTAAAATTAGTGAAATAATGAGTTAGATACATAGACAAACATACTGACCATGCTGCATATCTACAACCAGCCTACAATGGGGTGTATAACTCCTCTTCAGAGATTGACAGGGAAGCAGTTGAGTAAGCGCTACAGTTGCCTTGCGCGAGTACAGATGTGTGATGAGTACTGTTTCTTTTGGTTAATGACTTCGTGTCACTTTCTAATAAATTGAGATCTACTACAATCCAAGTGGTTTTAAGACTGTTGTCTGGGAATTTCACATAGGCCATACCAAGAGATGAAACAACATTCTACTAAAAGGAAATAGTGAAGAAAGGGTGTTAAACCAACTCCAGGAAGGATTCTCATCAATAATAATTGCCCAGATTAAGGAATATTCTCCCATAAATTGTGGTGTTCTCAGTTCTAGAGGCCTACAAAAGCATGGGAAACATTTATGCATCAGAAAAAAGAAATGAATTCAAAGGGCTAAATGATGAATAAGGGATCATGCTTTAATATCTCATGCAAAATTCAAGGCTACCACATTGTATTATGATATCAGTAAGGAAGATAAGACTGAGTCCAAGGGTGGGAATTCTGGGACAGAAGCAAGAATGTTGGCAATTGAGCCATACTGATGCTTCAACTAAAACCCTACATTTATGACCCAATCTTGTAGTCTTAACTTGGGCAAAACTTTGATTCAAGTCAATGAATAAAGGATTCAGGATCCTTACTTAATATTTTATGTTCTGGGGGGTGAAAAGGCCCTTTGTAGTCAGCCACAAACTAATATGGACTCCATGCAGTAATTTCCTTTTTATGCAGAGTGAAAATAGACTTACTCTTGTTGTTCAGAACAGGAACAAGATGTGGCACACCCCTTTAGGTATACCTCTCATATCACTTTTCAGTAAATAAATGTCAGTCTTTTGGGCCAGGTCTACACTGCCCATCTATATCAGTATATCGACCTTGTAGACAACGCTATGTCGATAGGAGAGCTTCTCCTGTTAACATAGCTACCACCTCTCGGGAAGGTGGCTTAACTACGTTGATGGGAGAATTTCCTCTGTCGGCACAGGAGCATCCTCCTTTAAGTGCTACGGTGGCCCAGCTGAATCAGTTCAGCTGCACCGGTGCAGTGTTTTAAGTGTAGACTTGCCCATGGTCATACTACCCATACATTTTACATTTACCATATATTACTACATTTACATCAATCATTTCAAAACTACACCAATAGCCCTGGTGTAGAATAATCAAACAAGATTAGATAAAACAAATTTAATAAGTCCTCTTTGGATGTAGTTAAATATAGTAAAAGATTAAATTTAAACAAAATAATATTTATAAAATAGAGGATTATTTGGGTTTTATTTTCTCTTTGAAGCTGGGTTTAAAAAAGGAAAATAATGCAAAAGTAAGGGTTTTTTTCAGGCATAAAATGAAGCACAACTTTTTAGAATTAAATTGCTCTGTGCTTGATTAAAAGTTTTTATTTTTGCAATCAGTTACTTTTAGGACTGACCCAAGTTGGGCCTCATCCTGCAAACATGTACACTCGCTGAGTTCAGTTGGCTTATTCGCATGTGTAACATTACTCACGTGCAAAAGTGTTTGTAGGAGCAGGGCCTAGATGTGCACTATCAGTCACATTTCTAATGTACAGTCTGCTCTGTTATAATTATAAGAAATCCTGTTGTTATAAATATGTATTGTAGTTGAATGTGTTACCAACAGTACATTATTATTTATTCATAAATAATTAAATTATAACAGATTTATACTTCATTATTATCATTGCTTTATGACATAAATTATGTAGGGCTTTGTTTATGTTTCAAGAATGTGCAGATCTCTGTGTTGGAATGGCATTCAGTCGTAACAAATTTTTAGGACTGGAACAGCCTTGTAAAATCCATTTATGCTGTTATTGTATCCTTAGAGAGAGAGGGAAGTGATGTTAGTACCGGATTTCAGAAGCAGACCGGCTGGCAAAGGAAAATGGTTTGAATTTGTCAATTGGGGCAAATTTCATTATTATTCCCTTAGCACACCTAGGCTCTCTCTGCACTACCATGGTAAGTCGACCTACGCTACGCAACTCCAGCTACATGAATAACATAGCTGGAGTCGACGTACCTTGGGTTGAGTTATCGTGGGGTCTACATTTCATCATCAATGGGGAGTTGATGGGAGAAAATCTTCTGTTGACTTACCTTACTCTTCTTGTTGGGAGCAGAGTACAGGGTTCGACTGAAGAGCAATCTGCTGTCAATTTGGCGGGTATTCACTAGACCCACTAAAGCGACCGCTGGTGATTCAATCTCAGAGCATGGATCCCGGCTGTAGTGTAGATTAGCCTTAGAAGCTGACAGAGAATGGAACCAGAGCAGACATAAGAGTCTGGCATGGTGCTCCCTGACTGGCAAATGGCAGGTTTGTTAAATGCTGGAGTTTTTTTCAAATCAGACTTAGTTTTGTTTTTCTATCAGATTTATTTTCATAACCTGAAATGCGCCAGATTTTCCATTGCTTACATCTCTCTGCCATGCATGTGCATTGATACCATTGCAAATAGCGTTATCTCTTAAAAGAAGCAGGAAATTTACACACACACTTAAAAACCCCTGGGATTTGATATTGATGGTGCACTGTATGTCCACTGGAGATTGCTGTATCAGACTTGGGAGTATCCCACTGCTCTCTTCACTTAGTGGCTTCCTGCACAGCTCTCAATAGTTTTCTTTTCCAGTCTGCTACTTTAGCTGGCCCTTTCCACTTCAGACTTCGCTATTGTACATACTAATGAAGAATTAAAAAACATTGGGCTCTCCTGTGTCCTTTTGTGGGAAAAAAAAAAAAAAACCACATAAGAGCTACATTTCCTTGGAAAACTGTGCCGGTTATTGAGGTGATTTGCCAGTGGGAGAATGGCAGAGGAAGGAAGGGTGGCATGGTTTGTGTGCATCCTTAGAGCTCTGAAATACTTATATACAGACCCAACCCCTTTGTGCTGCTACTCAGACCTCCTTGCCTGACAGCTGGCTCACAGATAGGGGATATCAATCCTTTCCTTATCTGCTCCTGGGTCAACCCCCAAACTCTAATCTAAAGGGACTTGATGACACCATTGACTCAAATTGTTTGACAATATTCATGCTTTTATTCTTAAATGTTCAAAACACCGAACTTAGCTAAATGTGCTGTCTGAAGACAAAGCCCTACAATACAAAAAGGAGATGGATGTACCCTCTTTCTGGAAAGAACATTCTCACAGCTTGTTCAGCCTAAACAGAAAGCATACTTCAAAAATCTGCCTTTCAGCTAGTAGTATTTATAGTCTGATTTTACAAGTTACAAAACTCTTTACATGGTGCTGAAATCTAACCCACCAGTTCATAACGGTTCCTTAACTTTCTGGGATTCAGTGTCTTTCTTATCTCTCTTTTGCAGATTTAAATTTTTTTAAATAAAGTTAATATTTAAAATAAAATTTACACAGGTTAAGAAGGAAGATACTGTACATCTGGGGTCGGGCGTGGGTTATGGGGGATTGCAAGTATCGGTTACAAGGCTCATGAGGTACATACATATCAGATAACTAGCATAGATCCAGATTGCAGTGTGGGAGTTTTTAAAGCATCAGGGATAAATGGGCTCTGGTACTCCACCCATGGAATGTATTAAGAGTTTGTCAGTATTGGTGTAGACAATAAGTACATGGGGGTGGGGGGTGGGGGGGTGCATCCCTTGGTTGCTATATTCCAGAGCAGTTGGGTGGAGAGGTTTATCCCAGCCTGTGCTAGGACACACCATTCATGCATCTTGGATTTGACGAGCTTCCTCTTTTCTAATGCCATGGCTGACTTCAGCTGGGATACTTGACATGGGTGAACAGAATTATGGGGAGAGCAGGATGCATTCAGATAATGTAACTTCCCAAGACATATATGTATATTATATTTAATTCACTGCACATAATGCCCATTAACATGGTGTATATATGCTAGACATGTATGTAGTGGCTAGCAGCACAGAGCAGAAACCATGAAAATTAACACTGACAATCAGCATTAACATGCTGGGATTTGCCAAGGGATGATAGTGAGCACAGCCCTTCTGAGAACCATCTACTACTCAGCCATATCTCTTAAGCTCACAAAGGTCCAGCAGTCTGGTATTTGTGAAGTGGGACTTCCGGAAGGCTGTGAGAGGAAGGTGAAATGTCTCTCAGCCCCTTACTCCTGACCGATTTTGGGCTGTTTCTCCCCAAGTGCCCAGTTTTATCCTCTTTGCATCTAAAGTGGAAGGCATGTTAACAACCAGCGTGGCTGTTACAGTGTGCAGTTGAATGCATGAATATATTGGTGATTAACAGAAGGGGGATTCCTCAAACTATCCATGCAGATTATTTTAGCAGTAGTGCTTGTGGTACTGCTTGTCCAGGTTAACTTGCCTCTTCCTTTACATACATTATGTTGAAGGTCTGTTCTTGCCTTCATTTTAATCACGTCAGGTTGAAAAATGGAGGCGTTCTCTGTGCAGAGCCAAATGAGTTAAACACATTTCATTCTTCTTTTAGTTAGAAAGCATCCCAAAACTGTTTAATGTGACCAGGCCACAAAAGAGCACAGGACCCTATTCCCACTTGTGCTTGGTTTTCCTCCTTGATTGAGTGATTGCTGGCTATGGCTAAGTCTGCTGGGAAGGAGCCAATAGGATATAAAGAGCTTTCTGCTCTCTCTGGGGAAGAGAGAACAGAGGAAAGCAACAGCTGGCTGGGGAAGCTCTCCTGGGTGGCTCTTGGCTGAGAGGGAGCTGGGGAAGGAGATTGGGAGAAGCTTAGTTGAAATTACCTGAGAGGGGCAAGGAGGATACCTGAGGCAGAGCAATAACAAGGGCTCTAGAATAAGACCTGTGGTGATCCCCAGGCAGAAGGAAGCTGGGAGTGGAAGAAGCTGGGAGAAGGCCTAAACCAAAGTGGCCTATGGAATCATGACACAAGGCAGTTTTGGGTTTAGGGCAGACTGCTGTTCCTTAGTACAGGATTCCAAGGCTGGAACCTGTGGTAGTGGAAGGCCCTGGGCTTCCCTCTGGTACCACCATAGATAGTGGTAAAACCCTGCAACTAAGAGAAAGGTCTCTGAGAGATGCAATGGCCTACAAGTGCCAAGGATTGCTTGATCTCTGATATAAGGAGAGATGAGGAGCCCCCTTCAACCACTGGGAAAGGATGAATGGTTGCCAGAGTCTAGGCAGGGGACTTCTTTGGAGGAAGGTGGGACACTTTTAATTTGACTAAATGGCCCTACCAGCCCTGGGAAGACAGTAGTCATTTGGAAAACTGAGGCATAATCACACATCTGCCTTCAGAGAGGTAAGCTGCATTCCCTTCCAGTTCTGCATCTATGCTTTCCCTCTTTCTTTTAAAGACAACAGAAAAAAGTGAATAAGAGGAAATCCAAAGAGAGAGAAAACGATACCTCATATATTCTCCCTCCCGACCCATTCTGCAGAAAGCACCAGCTGGGTTGTAGCTGCAGATGGCTCAGACTGCATATAGCTATGCATGTGCCCCTGGTACCTGGCATGTAGATATAGCCAGCCAAGAGCTATATCTTGGCATGTAGATATAGCCAGCCAAGAGTGGGCAGATTTGAACTGCATCTTCCTTAGTTTTTGTCAAGAGAAGAGTCATTGCAGCAGCTGCTCAGTGCTCAAACCTCTCCTCTACCATTCTCCAAATCATAGGTGGAATTTCTCCTGGCTGCAACTAGGCATCTTTATACCACAGTACCTTCCTGTGCACCTGTACGTTCTCTAGTCCCTGTTATCTCAACAGTAGGTCACTGTGTTGATTTGAACTTGCTTATGCTGGTGTAACATTATTTGCTTTATTAGAGTGGCTCTAGGTTCTCAGTGGTGTACTTGAGATCAGTATCTGGCCCTTAGAAGCTTGGAAGAGACCATCTTCAGTAGTGGGAGGCCCCTCTTGTCAAAGAGCATGATTGGTTTTCTTAGTCTGGCAGACAGCACCAACATGATGCTGTTCTGTTTCTGGAGAGTTCCCCAGTGACGCTGTATATAGCAGCACAAGAGAGGTATCTGCAACATGATGCCTCTCATACTAAGTGGAGCCTGTGAGAGCAAAGCTCACAGCAGCAGCTGTGTCCATTAACTATCTCTCTGTAATCCCTCTTTCATTATGTCTGAGTCTCAGCTGAGCTCTGTGCTCCACCAATTGCCTATGGTATGGCTGTTGGCTTCTCTTAGATAAAGAAGACCCCACAGGGAAGTGTTTGTTTGAAAATTAGCAGTGAAAAGGTTATGTTGTTAGCTTGTAATATCAGGGAATGACAGCCGTGCACAACATGCGTAGGCAATACTGGCAGTGCATTAAGTAATTCAGCATTCTCATGCCTGCAGTAGCTAAAGTAGGCAAAATATATTGGACCCAATTTGCTTCTCTTGTGTATTTGTTTTACACAAATATTCCCCAGCCTCCCTGATTCCTCAGGCTCCTGATGAAGGCTGGGGAATCAGGTCAGACTCTGACCCAATGTACAATAATAACCTGCCACAAGCTGGAGCACACTTGGTTATTGAGCTGCATCACAAACGACTACCCACATTCTTACCAAACTACAAGTAAACTTAATTATTATTTCATGTAACTGAACAATCACAAGAAGGAACATTTCATAAAACCAAACTGCATTGTGATAATAACTAAATATTTTCCATAAATAGTCACTGAAATAGACATTGAATTCTCTTGCCTGCATTCAGATCTCTCTGGTGTTCGCTTTCTGCCCGCATTCTAGAGAAGCATCATTCAATATCATTTGTAAAAGCAGCAAATTTTAAGCAAATATTAAGGATTATCCAGGCAAAGGGAATGTCTAACTTGTAAACATTCCCACTGGAACCCTGATTCATAGAGTTCCATCCAAAAAGGGAGCAGAAACAACAGCATGGTCCATGTGACTCAGTTAACACTGTTCAGTTTCTGAAACTTGATTTCTCCAGACCTAGAACTATTTTTGTAACCAAGAGCAGTTGGCAAGTAACTTCAAATACCAAATACATCTGAGGAAAACAGATGATCTACAACAGAAAAATGAAACACATCTAAAATAACTTGCTGGAAATTATTACCTCACCTCTAGTAAATACCTCACATTTTCTTAAAAAAAAAAAATCATTTCTCTGGACCTGAGTAGCTAGGAGATGGACAAATAGAGGAAAAACTGTTGCCCAAACACTTGCTTCTGGCGATCAGAAAAATGTGGTTAACGTTTTTTGGTGGTGGGGTGGGATTTTGTATATCTCTGCCCATCCTGATTTTTGTTGACACCTCCCTCCTCTCCCAAAGTCCTGAAACAGTATGGGAGAGCCTATCCTCCTGGTATTTCTCAGCCCAAATGGAAATAATGAAAATCTCACAAGAAAATCTGATCTTCTGAGACTTCTAGCCTGGTGAAAGATCAAAGGTTCACATCAATTGGGATAAATAAGCAAACTTTTTGGTTCTTCTACAAAGGAATTTTCAGGATACTAGGTTGCTAGTTAAGCCATAAGACATCAAACTTGTCTTCTGCTCTCAACATTGGCTTCCCATAGCACATCTACTCAAAATCCCTTTTTTTTTATCCTTATCCTCAGGGCACTCAGCAGTCTGGGCTAAGGATACCTAAAAGGTAGGCTGAAGCTTCGCATGATGACCATGGTTGACATCTCCACTCCTTAGGTACAGTGGCGCTATTCACCACTAGAGTAAAGCTAATGTGTGCTGGAGACGAAGCTGTTTAAGGGTCTTCTCTCTCATCTCTTCTGATATACAATGAAATTTGTCCTAAGCAACCACTCAAGGGACTAATAAAAATAAATTCTCTCGTAGAAGTGGGACTTTAAAGGTCAAACAGACAGAGTTGTAATGGCAATAGCATGGGAATACTTTCATATATTTGCTTTAGAAAGAGGATTGCGTATTGGTGGTGGTTGAGTGTTACATAGTACATATTTATCTATATGGTCTTGGTATTATTGTTATAAATTTAATGACAAGAGATTTGGGCCCTTTTAAATGCATGCAACTCCCATTGAAGTAAATAGGAGTTGCATCCCTGTAAATGGGAAGATAATTTCATCTACTGTGCTTTATTTTTAATAGAGTGCATACAGTTTACTCATCAGAGGGCCTGGTTGTGCCTTCAGATACCCAGATAGCTACATCCTGTATCCGTGGGCAGAAATAGGTCCCAAGTTCCTGATGTCCATATTGAATTATGCACAGAAAACATTAGAATTAGAACTGTACAACTAACTGGCATATGCCCTGTAGTGCTGAAAGCTAAAGGAGATTGTCCCTTAGTAAGGCAAGTAGGGGTAGGGTTGATGGTTACCTGTTGTAGGAGAGCAGTGTTCCCCACTGCTCCTCTTTCCTTAGCTGGTGTGATAAGAGCTCCCCCTATTGTTTAAATTTGCTTTAACCACTGCCTTCAGCTTCTATTTTTGAGGAATATACAGCTCCAGGGTCACTTCTGATCTCCCAAAATTTCTGCTCTTATTTTTTCTCTCTTTCCCACACCAGAATGATCCTCTGAATTTGAAGAACCTTATGTTTAAAAAACACTGATTGAAAAATGCAGCACTGCTTTCTGAGGAACTAGAAGCACTTCCCAAACTGTAAAGAATGAACCTCGCAACACGCCAGCGAGCTAGGTGAATATTATGAAGGCTTTTTTACAAATGGCAAAACTGAGGCTCAAAGACTAAGTGAAGTAAAGACCCAGGAAGTCTGTGGCAGATCCAAAAATGGAAAGCAGGTTTCCTGAGTATTCGGTCTCTGAACCACAAGAACATTCTATCTCCTGTTGTATTTTTCTTTTTTTGAATCAGGCACTGCAGGCAAAAGTAAGCAAATGAGAGAGAAACAGTCTAGTATTAGCAAGAGAATGTTGAGAAAGATCCATCATTACAGACACCTTCTAAAGAGAACCATTTCACAAACTAGATTTACTCTCTTGGGGATTTGGAGCATTATAGTAATATAAGCCACTTGATAGCTATGGTGGAAGAAGTAATGATAACTTTAGGCTTCTGAGAGCTTCTGTCCCTTTACAAACCATCAGTGGAGAGACACCATTGATGTTAGCCTTGTCTGATACCTCCCAGTTCATTTCTTATGAGCCTAAGTGCTTTCCTGGAATGACAGGATACCAACAGCAATCATGGAGAGATGTTATATCAACAAACATTTTTTTTTTTTACATTTCTCCTTGGACAGCACACTTGTCCTAGCTCTGTGTCTCCTCAGAGATCCTGGAACAGAAGGAATTCCTCTTCCTATACTCTGCATGTGATGTAATGACAAAAATCCCACACAGGTACCACGGTGATGAATGTTCTAGAACACCCGAACATAAATTGGCTATCCAGCTCTAAGAGCTCACAGTCTAAATTATTGCAAGATGCAATAAGGGAGTGTAACAAACAATGAGACGGAGAGAGGGAAAGAGGGTGGACAAGGGTAGTGGAGAGGAAGTTTCCCCCCTTCCAGAAAAGTACAATCCCCAGATGGTCTTGATCTTCAGTTGACAGCTGTAGTTTCCCACCACACAGGAAAAAGGGCCATTGAGGTCTTCTCAAATATGTAGTAACCAGAACATGTATGGAAGTACAAAAATAGCTTTAGGCGGCTAGAAAAAACAATATTTTCAAAACGTCTTAGCAATCTGATTTCTAGAAGTAAATACAAACAGCTTGAAATTAAAAAGGATTTCAATTAGAGCAAATGTCCATGGAGGAAAAAAAACTCAGTCAACTATCTAGCCCTCTGAGGGCTGAAAGGGAAGGGGAACAGAAAACTTAACTCCTCTCAGTCATCATCAGACTCCCCCATCTCAGTTCTTTTCGGATATCTGCATTATGGAGACTATACCAGCATAGCAATGTCTGCACAGCCCTGTGGTATAGGCACAGCCTACACCAATGGAAGGATTTTTTCCTCTCAGTGTAGTAATGCCACCTTCCTGAACCTTGACATAGCTGCATTGACACTGGGGGTTATGTCAGCCTGGGTCTCTCCCCACCCTTGACTGATGTAGCTTTGCCAATATAACTTTTCAGGATAGACCAGACCTAAGATTTTAAAAAGCTCCCAGAGATAAAAAGCTAATCACTCACCACTGAGTTTGGTGTGACACAATAGAGAAAATGTCAACCTCCAGCCAGGATCCTTTGCCTCAGCCCCCATTTTCCTACTGTAGGATGTGATGGGGAACAAACACATCCAAGCCTTCTCCATAATCCATCCCAGTTCCTAAAGATCATTAGCACCCTGGGTCCCCTCATGACATTCACTCAGTTCTGCTCTTCTCAACCTGCCCATCTACACGTGTGCCATTCACTGCCTTCAATTTACCTTGGACTATTATCTCTTTATTGACCATCCATACTGCCTTTCCCTTGTATGCAAAATCCCCACTGAGCATTGCTTTTGAAAATGGCTCCCAAGATGGAATGATTCTTAAATGGTGGCAGCGAATTGGTATGGCAGGGCTTTGTGAGCTGCATTGCTTATTGCCATGTATCTTGTGCTATGCAAGGTTTACACCTGTGTAACATGGGTGTAAACAGCCAAGTCAGAATGATATCATTTTACACTTATGTTACAGAGGCATTAACAGCTATCCCATGTACAAAGCCGTGGAGTCTTGGGCCGTGACTCTCCAAGTGCAGGATTAGGTGACAGCTTCATCTCTGCTGCACTTTTAAATTAAGGGGATCAGATCATCAGCTGGTGTAAACAGCTTCAGCTGCACCTATTGACACAGCTGAGGGCCTGGCCTGAGGTGTTGTAGTTAGCTTCCTGGGAAGTGCAGAGGTTGATGACATGATCTCCATAAATACAGCACTCCATCTGTTCAGCAGCATGTCAGCACTGTGCTCTGGTCTGGCTCGCCATTGAATACTGAGGCAAATTCAGACTTTTGGTCCTTTCTTCAAACTGTCCACCTGCTCCTTCATAGGACTCATGCAAATGACATTGGGGTGGGGGGAGAGGGTGACTGAAACAGAATGGTCATGACCTCCTCTGGCCGCTACATTCTGTCAGCCTGAAGAGTGGAAGTTGCAAGGGCAGGACAGAGCACTTTGGAGTAATGTGCAAACTGTACTACTTCAACTGATCCTTCCCCCAATAATGCCAAAAACTAGTCCCAGCTCACTGGAGAGAGAGAGAGAGAGAGAGAGAACTATCACTGTTTACATATTAGAATTCTGAGAGGTATTTGGTACAGTGCTGATAGGTACTGCAGACAAATGTACCTGTGAAAACATAGTGCTACAGGAGAAAACAAACATTTCTCAACCTACAGTTTTCAGTCTCTTCCTCATCTAATTAAAGAGCTGCAAGAAGCAGGAGTTAGGGCTAAAGAAAACAGATCTGGGAGTGACAGGGCCTCTAAAACAGTGCTAAAAGGATCAGCAGACACGGTTGCTGTAGCATTTCCCGTCTGGTCTAACTACGGTGCTCAAACCTCAAAATTTTTAACAGCCTTGAGCGACATAGTTAGGTTACTTCATTTTTAAGTGTAGAGCAGGCTTTAGAGAGCTGGCACTCCACTGTAGTGGCTACCATCTTGTTCACCACTCTCTGAACTTTTCATTAAAAAAAATTAAATCTCTAGACCTTGTAGTTGTGAAAATAGTCTGTTGTGAAAATAGCTTTTAGAATGTGAGACAGATCTAAGAGAATGAAGTGGTATTTAGCTGTGTGTGCACCCAGCCTGAAACAGTAGTTTTTAGGGTGGAGTGAACTGTTCCCATTCATCTCAGTGGGGTAGTAACTCTGAAGCCTAATGAAGACAATTTAAGAGGCAGTGCTTTTCACTGATGATTAAGAATATAAACAAGATGAGGGCTGCTCTTGTGAAGATCTGCACAGTCTGCTGTGAATGGCATCTCATTTTGAGGTCACATAACTTGGGTGGTGAGCAAAGCTGGGAGAGTAATGCAGATGGGTGGGGGGGAATAAGCAAATTCCAGAAAGAGGGGTTTAGTAAACCTAAGCTCTGTCACTGCCAAAGAAACAGTGACAGCAACGTCTAACACCACATACCAATAGGGCAAGCGTTCTTTGTTGATTTCTGACCTTGAATTTAGTTTAGAGTCCTTGCCAGGAATAGATTTCAGCTCCAATTTCAACCCCTCAGTGCAAGTGCCTTCCCCTATTATGATTCCTAAACAGAAGCAGCTGAGTCTTCAGAAGCAAACAGATGCAGCGGCTACAGCAGCACTAGGAGGTCTCATGGTGCTGGCACTGCTATAGAAAGCTGTATAGCGGTGACACAGATAACAGTGAGACTGATCCTTATGGACTATAGCATGACAAGGGGCCTCACTCACCCCAGTCCACTGTGACATGCCAGTTGTTCAATATAGTCTAGAGCTAGACACTGTGTGGAAGACAGTGGGACTACACTTTTCTCTATAATCAGTTGGGATGTAATCCAATGTTTCTGTTCCTCTGCCTGGTGGTATGTTTTTAACAGTGTAAGTGAGAGGTTTCCCCCAGCTCTAGCTGCCAGTTTTCATAGCCCAAAGAAACCCCCGGCTCTGTTTCCTTTCAGACATCCTGAAACCTTCTGCAGAAGTGAAATGTGATTCCTGAACCAAGGTGAAGAGCCCCCCATTCAAATAATCAGAGCGGCAATATGTTGTGGCCATTTGCCAAACAGCCAGGTACGTTACATGCTTGTCACAGGCCAGCAAACTAGTCAGTCTTCCAGTTTTGACCAACCCACCACCCCGCACCCAGACAAATGTAATCCAGAAAAATGCAGCAGTATCCCTTTATGGAAAGCTGTAGCTAGTGAACAGAGCGTAGACTGGGGGTCAGGAGGCCTGAATTCTATTCCAGACATTGCTACTGACTTGCTGTGTTTAGTTTTGGCGTGATACTAACATCCTTACGCTTCCATTTCCCTGTCTGTAAAAGAGGGATGATCATGCACTGCTTTCCTACCATGGCAGGAGCATTTTGAGATCCATGACTAACAAGTGCTAAAGAACTAGCTTTGAAAAAGATACTACTGTACTTGTCCTTTAGCAGAGGTTGCAGTGGAAATTTGAAGCAGGGGTTTATTCCCTCTGCCCCCACCTATCTAAGCCTTGGCTTCATAGTATCAGACAAGGTGACCATCACAGTCTGGAAAGAGTAGAGACAACACATATTCCATACTGTTTCAACAACTACATTTGTGGTAATTCTGTGTGCAGAACTGTGGTAATGGAAATGTATACAAGACTTGCACATATTATCCATTCTCCCACAACCTGAATGTTCTTGTATCAACTCCAGGAAGAAAAGAATGTGCTAAATATCAGTTCAATCAACATAAGAACATAAGAGCTGCCATACTGGGTCAGACTAATGGTGCATCTAGCCCAGCATGTTGAGTCTGACAGAGGCCAGGACCAGAGCATCTGGGGTAGTGTACAGAACAGGGCAATTGGAATGGTGCCGCCTTGTCTTCCTCTTCCATTTTCTGGCAGTCAGAGTTTAGGGTCACCCCAAGCATGGTCCCTGACCATCTTGGCCATGAACTTATATAGTTCTTTCTTTTATACTTGTGGCCACAGCATCCTATGGCAATGAGTTCCACAGGTTAATTGTGTGTTGTGTGGAAAAAGAACTTCCTCTTGTTTGTATTAAATCTGCTGCCTGTTAATTTCATCGGGTGACTTATGGTTTTTGTATTGTGAGAAGGGAATACAGAAGAGTTATTTACCCTTTTTTCCAGATCATTCATAATTTTATAGAGCTCTATCACCTCCTCCCATAGTTAGCCATTTTCTGAGATGAACATCCCTAATTTTTTTAGTTTTTCCTACTATGGAGGAAATGTCCCATATCCTTGATCATCTTTGCTGCCCTTCTCTGAACCTTTTCCAGTTCCACTATATCCTTTTAAAGATAGGATGACCAGACCTGGATGCAGTATTCAAAATGTGGTTGCACAATGGATTTATAGAGTGGCATTATGATATTTTCTGTCTTATTATCGATCTCATTTCTAATGGTTTCTAATATTCTATTAGCACTTTTGACTGCTGCTGTACACAGAGCTAAATCCACTCCTAGTTATCATTCTTGAGTGATAACGGCTAATTTAGAACCCATCTTTATAAATGTATAGTTGGGATTATGTTTTTCAATGTGCATTACTTTGCACTTATCAGTGTTGACTTTCATCTGCCATTTTGTTGACCAGACACCCAGTTTTGTGAGGTCCCTTTGTAACTCTTCGCAATCAGCTTTGGACTTAACTATCTTGAATAATTTTGTATCATCTGCAAACTTTGCTACTTCACTGTTCAGTCCCTTCTCCAAATCAGACCTGCTGGAAAACCAAGAGGTTCCGCCTTTTTGGAATGCCACATAGAATATGCATCTGTAGTATATGAAACAGTAATCAAAATCAGTATAAATTCCTAATAGCAAGCACTCACTTAGAAAGACAGTTGCTTTTACCTTCAGCACTTAAATCTTTACAAGTTCAGTTAGATTTTCACTGCTTATTTGAAATGTCACTTGGCAAGTTACAGATAATGATAATGGGAGTGCAAGCCTTTTGTTACAGTGTGCTGTCGGCTCATCTTGATAAAACAAAGAGAAAATGCTAAGTGAACTTAAAGCCCTAGGATGTGGTGCTGTAACAGAGGGGGAGGAAATCTGGCTGCCAAGCTGTCACATTTCAGAAAAAGTGGCATGTGTGTAAAGTGCAGAAATATTTATTGGCGCTCCTATTGCCTAATTAATATAGATTTGGCCCCACTTGTTTGCTTTCTGCAGCGATAATTGATTGAAAGGATAGTTAGGGTCATGCCAGGTCTCTAGTTGCCATAGATCTCATTCACCATTATCCTTCACCTGGTGTAGTTGTTTATCCCAGTGCAAAGTGAGTGTGAAACTTTTCCATTCTGAGGTTGGTAGTGTTTTACATTCACTTTGCATTGTGTAAATGACTATACAAGGTGTGAGACAATGGAGAATTGGACCTCATGTAAACTTAATGAAGCTCCTTGGGCATCCCACAGTGGAACCTAGGCAAGCAAAGCTGCACTGACAGTGGGGCTGCCTGCATCTATGCTAGGAAAATTGGGATCTGTAATGCTCCGCTGTACAGTTCCACTAGTGGAAGTTATAGTGCAGACAGGATTCAGACATTTTTACCACCTTGTCTTCCACCATCAGAGGCTTTGGGGTCCTAATTTGCTGACTGCTGGCAAAGCCCTAGCATACATGACAGACAGTACCCAACCAGTATTGGAAACAATAGTGACTGTGTGCATACAGCAGGATTAGTATGGCACAGTATGATGTGTAAAGTTGGTGGACAAGTTGTCAAAATTTGTCCTCTCCCCTCTTCTCTAGAATGCCAATGCAGGTAGCATATTAAATAGTCTCTGTGACGGTATGAATATAAGCACTGTATATGTACCACTTGTGAGACATTATGTCCCAAATACATACAGCAACGAGCGTGGAGCTGCTAATCTAAACCACACAGCAGTTGCTTGATTTAGAGTGGGTTGGCAGGGAACTTCTAAAAAAAGAGAATCCAGTTCATTTGAAAAAGCAAGAGAAAGGGGGCACTTTAAATTGCAGGACATGCTGGACCTAACTTCTACAGGTAACTGTGGCCTTTGTACATGGGCATTTAGAGTCTTTCATTCTATGATCACATAGTGCTACACATACTTATAAAACATACTTTCAAAGTATGGGTAGCTATGTGACAGTATAGAAATACTTCATACAGTGAACACCGCAAGTCAGCTCCCACAGGCTGCTTGAGATCTGAGAGGTTTCCAGAATTCTGGGCCGTCATGGAACGTATAGCATTGTTGTTGTTATGATTTTTATTTACACAGCAACATGCATGTGAAAGTTGCTTGACAGACTAGTAATAATAATAACCAGGACTTGAAAATTCACCTTGATACCTATAAACCTAAACGCCATGGATATAAATGTCAGTACTGCCATGCTCTTCAAAGCCATGCCTATTTAATTTGTATTGCCACATCCTCACTGCAAAATAGGTCATTCTACCTCACATACCCAAATAAAACAGTTCTGTCCCCCAATCAATTCTGTCCTTTCCCAAGTAAAAATAATTTCTATCCCACCCAACGCTGCACCCAGTGAATAATGCCCCCAATAAATCACTGCTGAAACCCTCTCACCCCCAAATCAATTAATACTGAGCCCTACCTTTCTGTGGGGCTCTTCTGAAACTGCCCTCCAGAGAGGGCTAACAGCTCAGCTCCACTTCTGCTCCTTACTCCCCATTCTGGCATGAAAGGAGCAGCCCCAGGAGCACTCTGCTTCCCTCCTTTGCCACCTGTTAAAGGATCAATGGTTCTTTGTCTGGTCTGCTCCCTTCATGGCCTTTCCTTTTCAGGGAAGGAGCCAGAAGCTACTTTCCCCATTCTGTGCATTTGCCCAGGCAACATTTCTACACACCCTGAGCAAGTGGGCAGGTATCTTTTTTTTTTTTTTCCCCTGGTGTTCATAATAATACTTACTACTTATGTAGTCTTCATCTTAGAAAGTAGTTTATAGCCAAGGTAAGGTATCATTATCCCTTTTACAGATGGACAAACTCAGGCTCAGCGAGTTTAAGGGACTTGCCCAAGGACACCCAGTGAAGACATAGACCCTGATCCTGCAACCCTTACTCACAAAAACAATCCCACTGACATCAGTAGAACTACTGGTATAAGGGTTACTAGCATCAGTAAGTGTCCAGGATCAGGCCCATCCTGCCTTCCCCCAGAAGTGACAGTCCAAAGGCCTGATCCTGCAACACTTACTCATAAGCCTTATCTGTACTCCAGTGAGCAGTCTAATTTTTTTCAGTGGGACTTACATGCTAGAGTAAGGGATCCATGTACAAGAGAGGTTTTTGGAGGAACAAGCCTTATGCTGAGACAGAGCATGGCAAGGGATTATAAACACAAAGAGGAAAAGAGGAGGAAGGTTTAGAACAATAAGATCTTGCTTTGGTTAGCAGGGTCCACATCCCTGTTCCACAATTAGATATTGTTGCTAAACTGAAGTTGGAATGTAAGTATTCCCATCCTGCTCCAAACACACTGCATGTAATCCAGTTTATGTGGGTGTTTGGCTATATGGGTAACTCATATAACAATACATAAATCTGAGCTGAACTTTTTCCTCAAACTTACCTGGACCAGAGGTTCCCTGAAGAACTTCATCTACCCCAGCCCAAATTACTTCTGCCCCAGATTCCTTCTCCCTCTTCTATGCTTCCTGGAGCTAAGATCTTCCTGTCAGCGGTAGCTACCTGCATCTTTCTGCAGGGGCCTAGGACCTGAGCTTAGGGTGGCTCAACAGAGGAGCCTATAAACTGCTAACTTGTTATAAATCACTACCCCTTATTATTTCAGCGTTAGAGATACTTTTATTTCCTTTTAGGATTTATAGGTGTCCTGAAGATATAGGTTTTAATGCAGGGCTGAAAGAAGAAGAGAATGGCAGTACAGACAATGGACTATTACATTCAGAAGGGGGTTGCAGGAGTAGGAGGCTACATGGAGGAAAGTAGAGATAGTGGCAAAAGGAAAGAAAAGGAACAGGGAAGCATGCCGTGGGCTGTTGTGAGCCAACCAAAGGGGAAGCGGAACCAGAGTAGCATTAAAAACTAATTGTTTTACAAGATCATTGTAAAGAACCTCAAGATTAAACCATTTTTCATCGGTAATGAACTGTATTTGTCCTATATGGCAATAAAAATATCAAAGGAAATATTAAGAAGTAATGCATGTTATAAATACTGACTTGTTTTAATACTATTTCCACATGACCATGACAACTAAAATATAAACTGATTTTTTTAATGTGAAACATTCAACATCAATCAAATGTTTATGAGGATACATAACAAATAAGTTTGACAGACTCCCTGAGTAAATAATAAAAAACAAAGGGCTGATGAATTTTTGTGAAATTTTAATTTGCAAAATAAAGAACATTACATTAATAAGACTTAATTATATCATTAAATATTTAACATTTTCTATAATCCATTTTATTTTATTTCATATTATAAAGCAGTATCTACATAAAACAGCATGCCTGGCCCAATCCTGTACTCCTAGCACACCCAAAACTCTCATGGGGTGCCGAGGTCTTACTAAAGAATTTTTTTAAATGAATCCAATTTTGAGTTTTGAATCTTAAACTTGAAACTCTGTTAACTTAGATTTCCCATTTTATTAAGTAAGGATTTACAAAATTATTTAATTCCACATTTTCAGGGCAGAATAAAAAAATATTCTTCCATCCTACGCAGACATTAGTAACTGGATGGACACTTTAATCACTTTGTGCATACTGTGTACAAGGGGCAAACCCACCATCAGAACTGTGTCATGTACCAGGTATATCACCTTTAAAAGAGTGGAACACTAGCTCTTAAAAGAAGATGACCATGTTAGGCTTCAGAAATTTCAGGAAGATATGGCAACATTTTGGAAGCTGCAGCATTATCCTTCCTCTCCTTTCAGCTTCCAACTCCATCTGCTGGAGAACAATATCTTCTAGGAATAACTGGAAGTGCACAAGATACCAACAAAACTCCAGCAGTTTCACTGAAAGCGTCAAGGCCAGTTCTAGCAACAGCAACAAAACCAATATGCTGTCTGGACAAAGTAGTTCTTTTCTTTTCTTGCCAGAGCGAGCTGTCTGAAGGAGCGCCATCTGTTCCCTCTATGCTGGATCCTGTAAGGTGCTGAGCACTCATGCCTTGATGAAACAAAGCACTTAAATACATGCTTATGTTTAAGCACATGAGTAGTCCTACTGATGTCAGGTGAGCCCCCTCTGAGCTTAAGTCTGGGAGTTGCTACGTGTCCTCAGTTCCCACTGAACACAATGTGCTTAAAAATCAGTGTGATTTAATGGGAGTCAGGAACCTAAATACCTTTAAAAATCTGAGTTGAAGTGCCTTGTAGAGAGTATTCAGAACCCTGCAGGACTGGGCTCTTCCAGTGGAAGACAATTCCATGACAAAGAATGATAGCTGGTCTAGTCAGCTGCTACTAGCTTTAGAAAAAAAATGGCTTATTTCTCAGATTTGGCCATTTCTCAGCTTGGTTTTCCCTGGCATTGTTAGTGCTGCTGTTGTGCTTGTTATAGACAGAAGGGCCTTGCCTGATGCAGCCAGCATTGAGATTCTTCCTTTTTTAAAAAAAAGAGATTAATTTGGAAGACTTCCCTGATTATACATCTGTCACTGTAATTTACACCTCCGAGGATAACGCTGATTAAGGAATCAGTGAGTGATTAATTTTATTCATGGAAGGCAGGGCTTTAAGTGGGCTATGTTAACCAAGGCCTGTGACTTAGGCAAGGTTTACTTTAATTGTTCAGTTGCATCCTGGCAAATCTCATCTGAAGCGGCATAAACTGGTTCAATAAATACATGATCTGTTTGGTTGATCAAAACTCAACCCAAATCATCAACATCTTTTTTTTTTTAAGCTGAAGTAAAGAATTCTACTGTGCTCCACCCATTCTTCAGACCTCCCTCAAATGATCCCTCCCATTGTTGAACAAGTGAAAGTCCAGATGACAGCTGATCCCTGCGTTGTAGAAATCCTGCATTACACAGTGCTTCCTTCAGGTGTGCAATGCAATATGGAGCCCCTCAGACTGAAGCAGCACCCCAGGAGAGTAAAGTGGGTGGAGGGACAAAGGGAGATAATTGGGTCATAGTATATCAAGGGTCTAAATACAGCTTAGAAAGGAGGGAAGGCAAAGGACTGAGCTGACAGAAAGGGAAGGACAGGTTGTTGTTAAGATCATGGCAGTGCCCAAAATGAGCTAGGTGGCTTACAGAGAGGATGACACTATCCTTACCCTAGAGAGCATAGGGTCTTAAAGTAAATACAGTCTTTATCTCTCGGTGAAGGGAGTATACACCATACAAGGTGGGACTGGATGGGTCAACAGTCTGACCTGGAGAGAAAACCCTATTGGCTTATGAAGGGAAGATGAGTGGTGGAAATAGGAAGGGGACTGAGGAATGACAACTGGGTTTAGTTCAGACACCGGCTGCTTTTCTCAGGCCACTAAAACAAATGACAATAGATGGCCTCATCTAACCTCTGCAGCAATGATAGGTTTTTGTTGTTTTCCCATCTCCCGAAAGATCTGGCTTCTAGCTGGTTAGGCAGCTAATACAAGTGAAAATTGTGGTTGTATATGTGCTACTTTTGATCCAACTGTAACTCCCTCTACATTTGAAAGTGGCATACGATTGCTGCAGATTAGGATAGCAGTGGATCCCTTAAGAGAAACAAAGACCACAATGGTTTTGTCTGGAGTAGGAAAAGCACTTGAGTTTAGGTCAGATTTAGCTAATGAGTGCTAGCAAAACCCAACCTCCACTCAACCTTTTTCCTAGTGTAAATTCTTAAGCTCTATTTTAACTAGTTAAGTTCTACCCTGGGCTCTTGTCTAAGCTAGAACATAAAGACAGGAGTCTTAGTTACAAGCTGACCAGCTAAATGAAGGTATAGGACTTTACCCTGCATGGATTAGTTAAGTCCAACTGAAACTTAACTGCTTTCTCTAGTCAAGACAATGTCCAGCACAGTGTAGAATCACTTTTTTCTTCTAGCTGCTCCTCTTTGGCTCTTTTTATGCTTTTGGTTTTTTGGTTTTTTTTTAGGAAGGAGGTCATGGTTCTTCATTTTACAATATTAGTGTTGGATGAGACAATAGTTAGTATATCATTTAATTTGTATTATATATTAGCTTTGGCAATGCCTGCATTATAGTCATGTAGTCATGCCAATAAAGTAACTTTGATCTGACTTGTCCAAACTACAGACACATCTGAGGTAATTTTTCAGGTAATGATTTGATCCACACTCTCTTAGGTACACAGTGAGTCATGTTAGTCAGTTCCTTGTGGAAATCATACATCTCTGCAACCTATGTGTTCACATAGGTTCCTTTAAATGCTGATGTCCTGATATCAAACAGCTGTCAGCAATACCCCCAGTAACCACAGTGGTTGTTGGTGGCTGTTACTTTCTCCTTGGCCTGCAGCCCCTCCTCTCCACTCATTCTCTGTTCCTTTGCCCTGTGTCTTCAATCTAGGGTCTCAAACTAGCCAGACCCTGAACCACAGGCCATTTCTTACTGTTTCTCCCTATTTTGTTTATGATCCTGATGCGCTGCTTGTATAATTGCTGTCTCAGTTTCAGGGTAACTGCAGCTCTGGTCCCTTGCATGGTCAGCTCCAGGAATCCTGCAGGCCTCCAGCCATCACCTCTCTCTGGGGAGGGACCTGTTTCCCTGTCCCTCCTGACCAGGGGTTTTAGACTGCAGTCCCCTTGGACTCACTGATTATCTCCAGCAGGTCAAACAATCCCTCTGATCTTCAATTTCTCTGGAAGGACAGTGACGTATCAGGGACTACACAGCTGTTCTAGAGCATTTGTTCCAGGATAAAAGCATACAGAGAAAACATATATAACAAAACCAGAATCTAAATACTTTACCAGTAGCTCCCCTTCAATCCCATGGAGACCATGCAGGTTCCAGTCTTTTCAACAGCGTTGAACCAATTCTTGGACCAAAGGTCAGGTCTGTTTGCTAAATCAAAAAAAAATATTTCTTTGTCCCCTTGGCCTCTGGCACCTATTTGGACCAGTATATGCAAACCAGCACCAAGAGTGGTACTTCTTGGGAGCTGTTTAAAATCTCAGGGACTTTCCCCTCCCGCTCCAGAGATATTCTCTGGGGTTACTTTGCATTTCCTTGATGACCATCCAGAGGCTGGGGAGAGCCTGATCACAAGTGTGAAAAAAATTGGTCACATGTTTTACTTGGCCCAGGGCAAAAGTGTGGGCTGTCAGTTACCAAATGGTATCGTGGCAGTATCTGTGGATATCTACATGGTTTGGGACTTTGAGTCCCAGCACACATCTAGTGACAGGATTCAACAATGGCACTGACAGTTGTTATACTCTGGCTGAGCACAGCATTTACTGATCATTATTCTAGTGCAGTGAGCACACTGAAAGTTTCTCAGTCATAAGAAATGTGCTCCTTTGGGTTTATCCTTCTAACTCTACTGATGGTGCTGTGACTGGAATAATGATGCAAGCCTCCTACGTACAGCAGGCTCCACATACTAGCATTTTGATGCCCATTCTCCCCTTCCCTCTGACGACTACATGCACAACATGCACTTTCTTTTCTATTTACCAGCTATGAGCAGCACCTAAATTACAACTTTTCTTTACTCATTAGTCTACCCTGCGGACTCAAAGTCCAAATGCTGAGGCCAAGAATTTTGAACTCTTGTGCCTAAAACCTAGGTACCTACATTTATATCAAGGGACCTAAATATGTAAACTGATTATTTTCAGAAATTCTCAGCTCCCACTTTAGGTAAAGCACTTAAGCACATGCTTAAATATTGTCCTGATTCCGGACTATAATAGATGGGTGCTGAGGATTCTGGAGGTGCTGAGCTCTGAACAGTATCAGGCCCTAATTAAGAAGCAAATGACAAATAGTTTTATGCTCCTTTGATATTTTGGAAATTGATGAGACTTTCTGACTCAAAATATATGTTCTGAGTTTCAGAAGTGCCGAGTATCTGCCACGCCCATTGAATTCTGTATGAGCTATGGGCACTCAACACACTTGAAAATTAGGCCATATTTTTCTTATATTAAAGGCTTGTCACTATCCAAAAGATCAAATGTGTATAAAATAATTTTCATTTTGCTTCTTAATAGCAATAAAAACATGAGTCATTATAACTTTATGAGAATATTATGATCATCGGCATATTTCTCACACTGCTTGATGATTCTACAGCTGCATGGTGGATTAAATGCTTCTGTTTATTACGGAATGGTGATAATAATTCCTGAACTCCAAATTTTGCTGCGTTCTTTATCATTCACAAATATAACAGTTCTTCATTCAACAGTCCAGAACAGAAACCACAATGTGTTATAGAGCACTGATGCAAACAATGAGCCTCGATGATGTCATTTCATTGTGTTCCTTATGTGTGATCTAAATATTTATCTTTCTTACTTTTCATCTTTTGTTCTAGCCTTCTCCCTTCTGTGTGATGCTTTTACATCAGTTTCCATAGTAACAACCTCTATTGTATCCAAGACTGTGTTTAAAAAAAAAAAAAGAATTCATGCAGATGTTGTCATTGATCCAACACCTTGCGGCAGCTCTTATGGTGCATTGTCCTCTTATATCTTGCTCTACTTTTACCATTTTCCCTCATTAAGAATGGTTTCAGAGGCTGTCCCTCCTATCTGGTGCTTTAATCTGAAGGGAGAAAATACTGATTGGGTTTTATTATGAATTTTAGTCCTTCTTCAGGTGGCTTCAGGGACATCCCCCTAGCTACCAGACAGCCAACTACAGCTCTTGGTTATCTGCTTGTTAGATTCAGGTGCCCTTAAATACAAATATTAGAGGAATCAAGAGTGATTAGCACTGGATGGCATCAAGTAAAAACTATCTCTGTGCATGTAAAGCAGTTATATGCACAGAGACTGTTATTCTACTGCTGGAATGATTTGATCATATCTTCCCCTGACTCTCCCCCCTCCCGCAGCAAGAGCTAATGAAGTTTCCACATTTTTGGCAATGTTCTTTCTTCATAACCTCTCCACCTACTCTCATCTTTACAGCCCGTCTTGAAGGAAAAGGGAGGGACACAGCAGATCTGGGTTGAAAAGCTAGAACATGGTTTACTGCTACATATTATTTCAGTAGCATGAAAATCAGGAGCACACTGGCATGATCTGCTATTGTCTGCAATTGTTTTGAGTTCTTTGCCAATCATTCCTTATTGGGGTTGGACATTGTTCTTTTGATTATAAGAACCTGACAGCCTGATCATAATAAATGTGTAACTGAAGACCTATGCCTTTGCAGATGCATTATTTATTCACCTAAAGCAAGGGCTGTTCTATATTTAGCATATGATGTCAGTGGGTTGTTTGGATCCATGGAAATTGGCAGGAAGCCACCTCTCACATGATATATGAAATCACTGATGAATGCTGCTTTTCACTGAAAGAAAAACAGCTTAATAAATGCACCTCTTTTCGGCTTTCATCTTTCCTCCCCACGCCATTCTTCTTCCACTTCTGGGATTTGTCTCTCTGTGGCACTGCTCCGCACAGTCTGTGAAGTGAAAATGAGTGCTCAGTATCACTGATCAAAATGAGGCTGTTGGTATGCTCAGGAAGTTCCCCCCCAAAACTTGGAGTGCTGCCAAAGATCTAGTGAATCAGACGAAAAAGAGACTGCACAACAGAGGCTTTGTGGGGACTTGGTATTTCTGGTATGCAGTTAGCATGGGTTGTTTTTTAGCAGACTGGGACGGGGAAATTGATAGTGATGCTGTGCTGTTGTTCAGTGTAAAAATGACACCATTGCAGACTGAGCATATGGTCTCCATCTCTGTATATGCACACTCTTCTAGTGCATGTGTCCAGCTAAAGGACTTACCTTACCACCTCCGGAGGGGAAATACAGATCAGATTCTTTTCTAGTATATCTGTGAAATGGAAGGTCTGACAATAAAGCAAGCTGTACGAATAAAGACTATGTTTTGAGCCAAGTCTTCAGCTGCTGTATGTTGGCATAGCTCCATGGAAGTGAAATGAGCCAATTTGCACTGGTGGAGGATCTGGCCCTTTTTTGTGGTTTTCAGCTATGCAATTTGTGTGCGTTAGCCCCTTATTTCTCCCGTGACGACCTGGAGGTGGCAATGCACATCCTCCTGACCTCAGCTGGTGCAATTCCCTCTTTGCTGGGTTATCAGGGAGGCTGATTTGCAGCTCTCAATGGGGCTGGGGCTGGTTACATTTGAGACCCCCTCCTTGAGCCTTACCGGAGGGGATTTCGCACTCTCAAACCACATGGTATTTAGGGGGTTCCCTTCTCATGCCTGAAGTCAGTAGGTGATCAAACTGTTGCGGTAGCAGCCCCAACATGGTAGAACTTGCTGGCTCCTGAAATCTGGCTCATTTAATCTCTCCCCATTTTAAAAAAACAAACTGACCTAAACATGTATTGTTTTCTGAGGAGGTATTTTGAAAGGACTACCACTGAGGCTGCTGCTGTTTTATTATGTTGTCTTTATTTACCCACCTTCTCTGTTGAGGTCAGGCTGTTCTTTTATTAATGAATGAGAAATTGGTTCTGTGATTGTTGTTCAGCGTTCTGAGCGCTTGTATGTGTGTTACTTTGTAAATAAAAGTCTTTATCATAATTTCAAATGGATGTCAATTTAGCTATATAAGAACATGCTCCAGTTGCCAAGCCCTCTAGCTGTATTCACACCATTAAAATCACAGATCCTAAGCCTTTAAGCCAGAGAGGTGCTGTAAGGTGCTGAAAGTTTCCTGTGAAATGCTGAGAGACCTCAAGTCCCACTGACTGCAACAGGAGTTGTGGGTGCTCAGCACTTCTCAGGATCAGGCCTCTAGACAGGCTGCTACTGTCTCATCAGCGATGCCTGTGAATAGTGTTCCCGATTTGAGTTGTTTGGGGAATCGTATTGTTACTTTGACCATGACTTGTTCAGACAAAGAGCATGGCCCAGCATGGAGCCAGTCCTCCTGCCAGCACAAAGTAAGATGTCGGAAAGACATTTCAAACGTAGAGGAAAATAGGGTTTGATCCTGCACCCTCTGTACACGGGCAATAGGTCAATGAAGTCAATGGGACCACTCTCCTAAGTAAGGATTACCCAAGCCAGGTGGATCAGACCCCAGAGCCTTATCTACACTAGCATTTTTCCCTGGTACTAGCGAAGGTGAGAGTGCTAGTGTGGCCTGGGCTGAGGTAGTTGCCGGCCTTCTAAATGCTGTATAGCATAGGCCTGCTTTGAGCAAGGGTAGATAACAGAGTGATTAAAGTGCCAGCCGCAGCCTGAGCGTTGTCTCTACACTAGCATTTCCCACTGCGGTGCTGGGAAATCTAGGGAAAAATGGCTAGTATAGACACAGCCTTAGTGCAGCGTTGCTGTGTTGCAGATGCATTATATAAGTCTGACTATTAAACAAGCCCATTAAAGCTCCCATTCCATTGTTGTTTGCCTCAGAGCTTATACAATAAAGAACCAGGATAAAAACCTGCCAAATTTAGTGCTATTGTGAAATATATACTGCTCCAAAGACAGAAGGAACAAATAGAGTTGATAATACCATGGGGACAGCTTTATGTTCAGAATTGACATCACTGATTATCCTGAGCTTGTTCAAGCCAGGATTTTGTTTTAATTTCAGGTGAACGGGGTGACCCAAGCATCAGAGAGACATTTGGGAGGAGCTAAAAGGGAAAGGTGTGGACAGACCACTCCAGGAAATTCTTTTAAAAGCGTTTTCATAAAGGATCACCACATTGAAAAGGTGTGATACATCAAGTGATTCTCGTCTCAGAACAAACAAGCAATTGTTACACCAAGATTAATTAAAGAATAAATTTGATACAAATCTTGTGGGTGTGGATCTCAATAACTCCAGCTGTCTGCTGTTGTGCAAAGAAGAGGGAAAGGTCATTCCCACAAATTCATCCAGGTTTAGCAGTGTCAGCAAGGCCCATAAGGAAATTCTAAAATGAATTTGCACAAATAAAGCAAGGTGTCACTTGTTAGAGTAATAATAGGGCCTTACATAGCTGCTTACCATTTCAGAGTGCTGTACAGATGCTGATTATTATTACTGAGAGGAAGGCAGGTCTTGTAGTTAAGTCACTGAACTGGGACTCGAAAGACATGGCATCAGTCCCTCACCAGGCAACAGATTTCATGTATGAACTTGGAAAAAAGTCTAACAGGTTTTTGAGCCTTATCTCCTCATACAGGGGATAATGATACTTCCTTTTCTCCACTGTCTTGTCCATTTAGATTTTAAATTTTGTGGGACAGGGGCTGTCTCCTGCTGTGAGTTTGTACAGTGCCTTACACAATGGGGCCCTGACCTTGGTTGAGGTTTTTAGCCACTATCATAATACAACCACTGCTAATCATTATTGGGCCAAATCCTGAAGAATTGCCCATCATAGTTATTACACAAACCTTGAAGAAGCCAATCACTGTAGTGACTGGGCGCTATTTAGTTATGAGAATACAGCAGTTTAACAGATGAGAGAACAAATCACTGAGGTGGGGTGGGACAGGGGATTTCTCCTGGTAGTTGAGAGAGGAGCAGGACTCCTGACTCTTTCCGAGTACTGGCTCTGTAGATCTGATGCTGGGGCAGCACTAGCAGAGGAGTGGTAGCCTCAGCAAGACTTATACTCAGTGCAGCAGCAGCTTGGTCCTGCCCCCCTCTTCCTCCTCAGACATTGCTGGAGCAGTTGGCCAGGGCAGGTGTATGTACCCTCTCCCACACATGATGTACCCCCTCCCACGCAATTCTAGCAGCACTGGTGGGGGATGGAGGAGGAATGTTTGTTTCCCAGCAGCTGCCATAGGCATACTTGTACCATGACAGCTGCCTATGGTGAATCCCAGCCAGGCCAATCCTTGCTTCAGGCAGGAATGAAAATGTCAACAAGTAGAGCCAGCCGCAGCAATTCCTGCGGGAGCCTTGGAAACACCCCTTAACCCTAAATGCAATCATTTCCTGGTCACCATGTTCATCTCATTGCACACAGGGCCGAGCTAAGGGTTTTGGGAAGGGTTAGAGAGGCGTTTCTCTGGGGTTCACCCCAAACTTAATCTCTTGCTGCAGAAGGAGAACCTGGATGATTGCTACGGTTCTAAGGACCAATCTCCTTATATCACTGTACATTTTCAAGCCTATCTTCACAAGGAAAAGGGCTAGAAATGTAGGTCTACACTCAGTATTGTATTGGTTTGACTAAAGGTATGATGTTAACTTAAGGTAAAACCTTGTGTGGACACTCTTAATTCGATTTCAGCTAGTTTTATACTGCCTTCTATTGATAAATGTAGCAGTGCAAATAAAACTGCTCTAAAGTCAGTTTTAAACTAATAGAAAAGCTGGTTTAAACACGAACTGGCACTGAAATAACTATATCAGTTTTAAATCACACCTTTTTGTTATTTGGGAGCAAGTCTGCAAAGGCCCTGCTGAGTCACAGACCAGTGCCTAACCACTTTGGCCCAGAATGATTAAGTCCCAAGGGCAATTAGTGAACAAATGATAGATCCATTCAGTTCTGCAGAGTCAATAATATTTTTCATCTGTCTTGT